>JAFIDM010090593.1:10746-35654 GCA_023159025.1 Thereuonema tuberculata
TTTTTTTTTTTTTTTTTTCCCATTCTCTTAACCATCATTCCATGAACATCAGTTATTTTTATTTGTTCCTTTTGCCTCCTTTTTTTTTTCTCTCATGTCACATTTCAATCTATCCATGACAAATTTTAATCCAGCTTTTAATTTTAATTCTCATATATATAATTCAGATGAATTATTAATTTCATTACTGTTATTAATATTATTACAAATTTCTCTTCCAATCTTCCCATGTCTATCAATCAATTATTTCCACTAATTCATTTACTTATATTTAATACATATCAATTATTTTATTTGGTTTTATTTTATTGTATTATATTTTGTTTTGTTTTATTTTATTCATTTTATTTTAAATTCTTCCCCTCTGTTGCCTTTGCTGTCTTTCAGTATAATGGTGTTTTTGAATTCGAAGAGACCAATAGAGTTCGACGCCGTTCACATCCCCCCAAGAAATATTCAATTTCTCCTACGGTCAAATAAATTATTCGTATCAGGTAAAATTAGTACATTCTTCAAGTTTAGAATTGAAAAAAAAATAAAAATATAGATTTATACTATCTCTGAAATTAATCAAATTACGAAAGGAAAAATTAATAATAATATTTAGATTAAGATAAAAACCAATATGATACGCGAAAGTATCGATACTCGCATTTTAATGTTATCGATCATCTAAATATACACAAATTTTGTTCGTGAAATTTTAAATCAGAAATATGATTTATATTTAATGATTTATATGATAAATGTGGTTTAAATACAGTGTTACCTCCGAATAACGGACAGTCACGGGACCGAAAGTTTCGTCCGTTATTGGGAGGTGTCCGCTATTGGGGAGGACTATCTTTTTTTTCATTTTTTTACAGCACGTCATTTAATGAAAAATTACGTACAATCTTAACTAAATTTCTACAATTATCACTGCGATATGAGAGAATACGAACAATTGCACATTATTTACTATATTCCTTTTTAAATGAGTGCTAACCGTTTATCTTACTTAAAATAATGACAAAATTAATTACAGTATATAGAAAATTAATTTCTAGCCATCCATTTGATGCCTTAAACGTGTCCAATCCTAGAGTTTGACCGAATTCTTTGGCTTTTTCTTGAAGGAAAACACCGCTTATAGGAATGTTCTTTGCACGAGCAGAGTGGAACCATTTTATCACCTTTTCGTCGATTTTGCTTGTTCCAGTTTTACGAAACTTCAAATTATTCGAATTTTCGTTTGAATTCACCATCCACATTTTTCTAATCTCATCTTTGTCCTTTGTTATCTGAGTTTTTCCAACTATAAAACGTTCAGCAAGACAACGCACACTCAGCTTTTCTTTTTCACCAATTTCAAGAAAATAATTTTTTTTTCTTTCAGTGCCAATCTCTTCCTTTTTGACGCCATTTTAATTCGCACTAAATTTAATCAATACGTTTATAGGATAGCTTTATGAGGTATTGACATTTACAAAGCAACTGCAGTGAAAAAAAGGGCCTCAGATTCGTGCATTGAATCATGGGACACAGATACAATGTATCAATGTATGGGACACCGATGTAAATACAACTATGATGTGTTTGTCGAAATGTTAATCGAAACATTTTTTTTTTTTTTTTTACAGTTAAAATAACTGTCCGTTATTCAGAGTGTCCGCTATTCGGAGTGGATAACATGGAATGTCCTATTGTAAGGGACTGGGACCCGCAATAATGTCCGCTATTCAGGGTGTCCGTTAAAGGAGGTAACACTGTATTAAGACAATTTATAACTTTAGATTCTAACTAACAGCAGATGGAACGCATGATGTGAAATCGAACGTCAATGACGGCCATATTGAAATGCTGGAATGGTAACTTGCTTGAGTTTTCCCAATAGACAGACTAGTCCGTAAAATTTGCTATTCCTACTTGTTGGTAACACTGTTCTGACAAAGGCTCTGAATCCGGTTGAATCCATTTAAGACTTCCTTTCCCTTGGTTCAGCAACGATGTCGCTTAACAAGAAGAAAAGTGAAACAACAGAAAGAAGAAAACAGTAATTTTAACAAAGTAATTAAGCCAGCATTGGGATTTAAAGTAAACAAAAATATTAGAGATGTTTTTAAAGTAAACAAAAATATTAGAGATGTTTTTAAAGTAAACAATGTTCGATTAGTTTTTTTATAAAGGTAACAAATTGTTTAAACAGAAGAAGGATGTTAATGGGAATATATTAAATAAAATGGGGATTGTATATAGTCTGACTTGCAGAGATAATGGGGGGGGGGTCTATTTTGGAACTACTGGAAGAACTTTAAGGGAGAGATTGGCAGAACATATTAGAGCTTTTAGGAATAAAAAAGTAGAATTTCTGACTGGGTCTTCTGACTGTGAGGAAGAAGAAGACAACCCAGATCCAATTGTCAAAATTGAATGCGAGATTTCTGAAGAAAAAGAGAGACTCATATTGAGTCATGTTTGATCAATAGCAAAAATTGTATTAATAAGGATAAGTTTCTTAAAATGAGTAGTGCATCATTTGGATATGTTAAAGAACTTATGAAAAAATAAGTTTTTAAATGTTAATGATGTAATGTGAGTAACGTTAGTAGACCTATTATTGTTATTTATGAAGCATCATTATTATTAATGGGTTAATTGTTATCATTATTAATAACTATGATGGTGAAAACGATAATTTTCAATTATTAAGTTGTATTTGAAAATTGATAATTGAAAATGTTTTATTTTTAGTTCTTATTTGTAATCCTTATGAAATGTAGATGAAGCAGAATAGTTTCTTGTCCTCTGATACCACCTGAAGAAGTCCTTCGCAAAGAAGGACGAAATATTGTGGGAATAAAAGGAGTGTTATTATATTAATAGGATTTCTAGGAGGACATTCTTTATTAAGATATATTAAAGATGCATAAAAATTATTCCTTCCATCCTGGAAAAATCCCTACGGTAGTTATAAGACGATTTCAAATCCCAAGACTGCGTCCGAGTTCATGAGGAGTTTTCTTCAGACTCTCTAAAATCCTCTCACAACAACATCGTTGCTAAGTAAATGTGTTAAGTAACAACAATGGATAAAACCTCGATCTCAACAATGTGAACTAAAAAACATGAAGTTATTATTAAGGGTTTACTAACAATACTTTAACGTCAACAACAGGACAAAAACAACAAGCGACGGAAGTCTACAGAAACGAACATGAGAGTTTAATTATTCATACATTTGACACGTTTATAATCAAAGCTTCCATAATAAAACGTTCTTTATCATTTCTTACCTCATATAATATATCAATAACCGGATCAGGATTATGATTATTCTTGGAGCAATGATCCACTCAAACAGATATATATATATATATATATTTCTTATATATATATATATAAGAATATAATGAAAAATATCATCTATAACTAAAGGATATACTGTATAACTTAAATGAATTCCTTTATTAATTAAACAACAGTAAACAACACTCAGTCGTCTGACATTTCTGTTTCAATTGTGGCAAAAAATGACACTGATACTAGAGCAAAAATAGGATTTTATTTAGGGGAGGCGAGGGTGTGTCAAGTTAGGGAACTGACCAGCAACAAACAAACAAAAAAAACATCAATTTCAAAATTTCGGGGAGGCCAAGATCCTTTCAACTTGCTACTGAAACAAAAAAATAGGGCTGACCTGTACATTTTGAGATTTCGGGAGGGAACAGGGCCACCTTGGACTCCCCCCACCTCCAATTCACGCCCACGCATTGATATTTGCTTTCATTCTACTAGATCATTGTTCAACCAAAAAAAAAAGCCACATCCTTTTCTGAATTGTGGGCGTTCCAAATAGATGAACTTTCCAAGGCTTAAACAGAAATTCGAAATTTTAATCAATTTTCTCCTGAAAAATAAACAGTCGTTCAACCAAAAAAAAGAAAATTATCCTATCCTTTCCCGGATGGAGATGTACGATAATTACAGAAAAACCGATGAATTTTTCAATCAAAAAAAGAGATTCCAAATCCTATTTTTTTTTTCCACTTTCGAATGCAATGGTGAGTTACAACCTTTACCAACCTAGTTCCCATCGTTTCGCCAATTGGCACGATTATTTTTTACTTGGAATCTAAAAATTAAAATAAACGCTATTGCGTATCGAGGGGGTGTGGGGTAATGGTTAATATCCCCTCCCAATGCATCCGAAAATGGAAAAAAAAATTGGATTTTGGACTTGATTTTTTGGTTGGAATGTTCATTGGTTTGTCTGTATCCTCTCCCTTTCATCCGGGAAAGGACATGACTTTTTTTTTGATGGATCCTCTGCGTACGATCAACATCCTGGGTATGCCTGTGACTAGTGTCATTCTTAGCTATCTAACAATGATCTAATCTGAGAAGGAAGTGAAGTGTTTCTCATTCACTTTGTTTTTTGGGAGAAGATTGATAAGACTTTTTAATTTCTGTTATTGATTTTTACCCTATCAACCCGTAGTTTTTGATCATTGACTGAGCATGCGATTATTCCAAATGAACATTTGTCTTCTTTGTTCGTCTGTTGGTCTTTTAATCCGTTAGTCTGTTTACATGTGCCTCACGTTAAAACGACTGAACCGATCTCTTTAAAATTACTTATTTATAATGCAACTTAAATTAAGAGAACGATTATATGATCTTCAAGCTCCCTTCTTAAAATGACATCCGCCGCGCTGCGTGTTCAATCTCTAATATGCGATACACAGCTGACAACCATCAGTACTTTTAATTCATAAAAATGCATTAAAATTCGTTAGACTCGCACGCCGTCTGTTTTTTACGAAGCGTCGTAAATGAAATTGATTTATCGATATATTATATATCATAACTAACTAATGTAGAAACTTTCCTCTTATATCTGATTCTTTCTAATTTACGTTTAAGAATCTTTCCGAATTTGGAAACTTTAAATTTAAAACAAAATAAAGACTTTGAATAAGTTTTCATCAGGAGTCAATAGATGGCGCCACTTAACTTTCCTATTAAAAAGGTATAGGAAAGTATTAGGCTTCTTCGTTAGCAACAAATCATTAGCGCCATCTGGTGTTTGAGAGGTAAAACGACCTACATTCGATCATTTTTGATCCCCCAAAATTGGTCCTTCCCGCTCGATTCCGCATCTAAGATTTATTTTATTTTATAAACACTATCTAATGATTCATTCTGCAAAGTTTCATTAAAATCTGAATTTGTAAGATTCGAGAGGTTTCCTTGTGAGTATATAGTCAATGTTGAGAATTGAAGGTGGGGAAGGGTGAAGAACAAAATAATTGTGTTCATATTTTAAGTTGAATGGCGAGATTCTGAATGAAGTTTCACTATACGCTTGGATTTACGCTGGTGTTGTGTGGTTAATTTGTTTTATAAAATATGCAAAAAATAAATAAATAAATAAATAAATATTCATAATTAAGTGATATCCACCCCCACAAAAAAAAATGGAATAATTAAGAATTTATTGTTAAAATTTGGTCCAAGTAATTTTTAACACGTTTCTTAGTTTATAAAGTTATACCACTAATTGGTGCATTATTAAACTGTAAACAACCGATATAAGTTTTTAAAATTATTTAAAGAATTTATTATGAAATCCCTTTCTCGTCTTTAAGAAATTGTCTTACAGGTAATTATTGTCTTTAGAAGAGATATATCTTCTCTTATGTAGTGACGTGTTCAGTTAATTTGTCACTATCTGTGTACACCGTCTCTCCCGCCAACCACTTATGGAAATATTTAGTGTGTATTTTTTGGGGTTAATCTTAAATTTGGGAGCTACCATATTTTTTTCTTACCGGTATTTCCATTCACTTCTGTATTGAGATCTTGTTGGTTACTGGTGACTGGATGGAAGTGAATGGATACTGGACTATGCCAGTATTTATTTATTTTAAGTAAAACCCCGTTATTACGCTCGTCAAGGGACCATGACCTACAAGCGTAATAAGCGGGATAGCGCTATAGACGGGAAATGATTTATTTGATGGGGAAACATTTAGACACCATTTTACAGGTGTCATACTTGATTCTGCAATAGATATAGTGCAAATATGAGCTTATTTCCTATTGAAATAAAAATCTTTGATTGTAGTTTGCCGTGTGTGTGTGCTACTGTTATAAATTACGACATTTTCAATGCGGTTCAGGTAATTATTAACGTCAATTGATACACCACTAGGAGCAATACTAATATATTTTCGGAGCACATTTAGTGCATTCTTTACTTTTTTACGTTGGCAACAACCCTTGGCTGCATCGGTAATTGCATCCCTCCTGTTCATTATTGTTCGCAGACTGGACGAAGGGATTCCTAGAGATTCTGCGAAATCCTTCGGACTTCTGTAGAATTCTCTTCGTACTTACGGAGAATTTGCAATTTTTCACCTATAGAAAGGGATTTCCGCTTCAACATTTTGCACAACTGTATCACCTACCCGCACTTCACAGAGTTCAAAGATTCCCTCCTACCAGGGGAAGAAAAGAATCTTTACAGTGTTACATTTCTTTTCGATACAAAATTTCCGATATAAAAAAAGCGCTTCAAGCGGGATTTGAAGCGTTATAAGAGGGTAAAAGTATACAGAAATATATAGAAAATTCCAGGGACCGTATAAAAGGAGCGTAAAGAACGGGATAGTGCTATAAGCGGGAGCGTAATAACGGGGTTTTACTGTATTTTTTAACAAACAATAAATTTAATAATTAATTAATCACCGACGGTTTCAATATCCACAAGAGACAATTTTCAAGATGAGAACATGACACAAGACGAGAGAATGACACTAACATGTGAGTATCATTCCCTCGTCTTGTGTTATGTTCTCACCTTACTGTCGTTGGTAAATTAATTATTTCTTATATGTATCTTTATTATTATTGTCCACCTTGTGCATTATCTTGTTTTCCCTTCTTTAATAATTTTTACACATTGTACATTAAACCTACCCATACATGCACCAAATTTAGCCTAATGAAGGGAAAAAAATCCTGAAATCAAACTCAATCGTTTTAACTTTGAAGCACGTACAATATCATATATTTCAACTGTGAAACCAAGGAGTAAGAAGAGACATTGTTATTCCTTGTGTGAAACCTGGAAATCTCTATTTAGAATTTACAGGACAGAAAGAAATGTTTTCACGAGCTGTTGCGTTTTAGCATTTCAGTTCTGAAAGTTATTAATAGGTGGCGCTATGATAGCGCTTTTTCAGCGCGAGCGCATGAAATTTGTGAACTTTTATGTTGGGATCCTTGGGTACAACGTGGAATTGAACGGTACGTTTGCTTTTTGTTCTTTTGAAATGATAATTATGTAAGTTTAAATATTACTTTCGCCTCATATTATTATTCAAAGCAATAAAAAGAAACAAAAATTCTATTTAAAAAAACAACCCACAAACGATGTGAGCTATGTTTGCCAGGAGTTCGTGTTGTTATTTATAAATTTATGATTATATTCCTTCCTATTTGATAATAGTTAAATATAAATGAATCTGATATATAGCGTTTCTGAAGTAACGTACGAATTTAAATAAAACTTGGAGCAATTATTGCAGTAGCAATATTTTATTTATAATCTTGTTTATAAGTTGCAGGAAAGGAATTGTCATTTTAGAATCCCGTTTTGAAGTTGAACCCATATTTCTTTAATTGTCGTAGGAAACTAAAACTATAAAAAAAACTGCTCGATTTTTAAAGATTCTTGTATAGAACACGTGACACTTTAGATTCACCATTGTTTCACGACGAACTTGTTTAGGCCTACTTGCAACATCCCGTGCCATACCAACATCTTTCGTTGCTGTACTAAGTTCAGAATCCTTTGTAAAAGACTTCAGTATGATTTGCCCATGAGTGACAGTATTTTTAAACATTTAAAAATACCCTGATACATTTTTTTAGGGTGAATTGAATGCGAATTATTACTTCCACAAGCCATATTAGAATCAAAATATAGTTTACTATAAGATTATTTGATGTCTAGAATTTCGTTGAGTATTTGGGTACAGGTAAAGCTAAATATTTATTATAGTTGTTCACTTGTGGTACACCAGTTGTGCTTTGTCTTTTTTTTCATCTGAGACTTTCTGTAAGGTCTACTACCTCACTTCAAAAATTGTCTTATCAGAACATTCCCAAAGCACACAACTCCTTGCCTTCATTGTATGGTGATTATTGGTTATTTAGGCTGGAATGAGTCTTCGTGACTTGAATTGGTCTCTGCAGTTTGACTTGTGGCAGTTACTTAATACCTTACAGGTATTACATATTCATGCTAATAGTTCTTTGACTTGTCTTCACAATATCAGTTTCAGCCTGAAATCATATCCTCATTGGAGTTTTGTACTTGGAGAAAGGAGCATGAAATTTTACTTTCTGGTACCTTTAGGAGTTTTTTAAATAATGTTTGATAACAATTACTCTTAAGACTGAATTATTAGTTATTTCTCTTCTTGAAACAATCATTTAATCTTGTATGCTTCCATGTATGGCATATATATAAATAAAAGAGCGACACTAAATTTCTGGTGCTTTGAACACCACAGCTATATCAAATTTTGGCAAGACTCAATTATATAAGAACTTTCTAAAATATTTGTAAATGCTGTAATTGGATTATCTTGGAAGGTAAATAATTACATAATTGCGAATTATATTGGAAGACTTATCAAATGCTTTTGAGATGCTTGGCTTGAAGTAAACATGAATGATACTATGTAATGTAACTTGATTTTTTTTCCCCCTCCAGTTCTTACTGGATATCAGGAAGCAAGTTTTTTCGAGATTGGGTCTTTTGACACATTGTTTAATAGATGTGTATACTTTTTTTTATTCAACTGTGTGTTAATATTTCAAGAAAACCAGTTTCTACTAAACGTGTCCATTCTGCTGAAAACAGGACTGATAGTCTGGCTAATGCTGATTTTACTGCTGTTATCTGTCTACCCAGTGAGAATTTGGTGTCATTCTAGATACCACCGACATTTTAATCCCCCCCCCCCCCCCCCAAATAAAAATGATAAAGTGGAGACAAGTGCTTTGACCAGTAAGGGACCTTTTTTTTTTTAATTTTACATTTTAATTTGTGGAAGGATTCTTTTCCATTTAAAATATATCAATTTGTAAATTGCTTTTTTAAATATGCTTTTATATTAAGTCTGAGTTTGGCCATTGAGATTAGTCATTTTCATTTCATATATATGGTTAATGTTCTGTTACTGGTAGCATTTCTGAAATTGAATACTAATGGAATTTGTCTTTATTTAGGAGACCTTTGTGCTGAGATCGAACAAGGATGTCTTCACGTTTGAGGCTGAGACATTATGAAAGGCTCTTGGCCTGCTGTTGCTCAGCTGGAGCTGGATTCTCTTTAGTGGCGTTCTTAACTGGGTGATGTTTTGAATAATGAAGCCAAGGTAAGGTGACTTCATTTGTAAACTGTAGAGCTCATACATACTTTACAGATAAAAAATTGGAGAAAGAGGATGAACTTCCTGGCCTCACATTGATACCTGAAGAAATCTTTCACATAGAAATATTGTGAAGATTATATTGTAGTTGGAATATTTTGTAAGCATTAGAAAACAAACCAATATTAAAAAAAGAAAAAAACTCAATATAAACATCATATGAAATAATAATACACATTGATTGTTTCAATTATTGAATCATCAATATTATGAAAACTTTTGTTTAGACATTATATCTTTTATATATCTGAATGAAATATTGCTCATTTAAGGACTTTTTCTTTATTAATACAAAATTTAGAGTCAATTCAATCATAACATAAATATTTGTTTTAATAACATAAATATTTTAAAAGATGCTATATTGGATAAAAAAACTTCAATGAAGTTTTTAAAACTAATAAGTTATAATAGCTATTTTGTTAAAACGAGAAATATTTTATAAATTTATCTTTGTTTTAAATTTTACAAAGTTACAGGATTTCCGATGGGATGTCCTATTTCAGTTAGTATATGCAATATTTACCTGAATTGGTTGGAGTATGAAAATTCTAAATTGGAATGTAGCTGATTATATTTATATTAGATTTGCTGACGACATCTTATTAATTTGGAGAAGAATAGAGGCAATTCTCACATTTTTTTACAATAAAATCAATTCAGAGTAGTATAAAGTTTACAGTGGAAAAGATAGTACATAATAAATTACCTTTTCTGTGTATATTACAGGATCTCGTACTGAACACTTGAGAAACCTTTAAAAGTAGTCGTACCCTAAACTTTCACTCAGCATACAGGGTGTCTCAAAATGTACTGTAATAAATGCGCTAGTGACATCCTTCCCCCAGATTTCTGCTCCATACAGTATCTTGGGCTTAATAATAACATTAAAAACAAGCTTTCTAATTTTGGAGGACATGCCTCCTTGATTGGGAACAAGTGAAAAAAGTCTATTGGCATGATTCATAATTTTCCTTCTAATATGTAACACATGATCATGCCAATTAAGCTTGCTATTCAATACCATTCCCAGATAAACTATATTATCAGTAAAATTAATTACATTATCTTTCATTTTCAAAATGGGATGGCGCAGGACCTTCCTATATGGGACAAACACTTTGATTGACAAGAAGAACATGATTATTAACTTAAAAAGAAGTTGAAAGGCTTCATGTACAGAAGACAAACTTAATTGAAGAATCATGTTCGTAAATGTTCAAATTGATGACCGTCATTGTCGTGACATTGTCTTTCAATTTCCAATTTCAATGCATCAATTGTTTTTGGTTTGGTGCGATAAAGTCTGTCCTTAAGGTATCCCCACAAAAAGAAGTCCATGGGCGTGAGGTCTGGGAAACTTGCAGGGTATCCCTTCGCCCAATCCATCTGTGTGGAAAAGCTGCATCGAGGTGAGCTCGTACATCGCGATGGTAGTGGGGAGGTGCTCCTTCTTGCTGAAAGTAAATCTCCTCATCCAATTGTATATCTGCAATGTGTGAACCGACAAACTCCTGTAGCAAGGTGAGGTAACTCCCACCAGCGACAGTTCCGTTAAAAAAAATGGTCCTATGATGCCCAATGCGGATATCCCACACCACACTGTAACCCCTGGTAAGTTTAAATGGTGTTCAACTGTTACATGAGGATTTACAGGATCCCAGTACGTGCAATTATGGTGATTAATACAGCCATTTAATTTAAAGGAGGCCTCAACACTCCACACAATTTTGTGTGAAAACCCTGCATCTTCTGCGCATTTTGCCAGGTATCATTCACAGAATTGAACTCTCCGGTCAGGATCGTCTTTGTTGAGGGCATGGATTAGTGTTGGAATGTAGCATTTCCAGCGCAGACGCTTCATTATGCGATGGACGCTATCTTTTGAGATGTGAGTCTCCCGAGCAGTTTGTCGAAGAGATTTCCGTGGGGATCGCAGGAGTGTGTCCTGCACCTGCTCTTCTTTTCCAGGGCATGTGGATGTCCGCGGTTATCCAGAACGTTTCTTGTTAGATGTTGTGAACGGTTCCATCTGCTTCAAATTTATCTCTGATGCGAGCAATGGTCCGGTGTGTTGGTTCAGAACGCAGTTCGAGAAACCGCCGCCGTCTTTGAACTTCCTTGGCGTTTTTGGTCTTCCAATAACATTTCAGGACAAACTTCCTCTCTTCCAAGCTAAGTTGATTTCCTGCCATGCTGTGACGTTAATTACATCTGCAAACACAAAAAAGGAACCACGTTAACAACATTCAAAGTGTTAGTACATTTTTTTGAGACACCCTGTCTTTTTTGTATACAGCAAAAAAAAAAAAAATGTTTAAAAATTATTTAAAATGAATAACAAAATTTACTAAAGATACAAAATTGTGGAAAGGTAAAATATACAGAATGATGGGATAAAAACAACGAATTTAAATTAACTGATTCAGCAGCTGCAGTGGAAAAGAAAAACTAACTGGAAATTGGACTGTTTGGTCTTCTATCTTGAGCAGGGTGTGGTCTGGTTCATGGGTAATGGCTGCAATTGCCCAGCTGGCTTCAACCTGGGTGACTGGATATTGTGATAAACAGTCTGCATTGATGTTTCTTCCCAGATTTGTTTGCTACGGTCAGTGAAAACTATGAAAGACTGACTATAGAGGTAAGGACGAAGCAGTCGATTTCTGAGTGCCATTGTCATTCCCAGTATTGTTAGAGCCTATTGATAGTTCTAAGCAATGGTGAATTTGTAGTCATCATCGTCTTGTGATATTTTCGTCTCAGGGTTTCAGACATCACTGGAACAAGAAGCTCCAATGTTGACAAGTGCAGTTGTTGGGTGGTTATCAACGAGAAGCGCAAATAGATTGTAACGAGTAATTTTTATTTTAAATGTCGGAATCAAGGTGGAACCCGAAAAGCTAAACTAAGCAATTGGGCTCTCCCTTTATTTTATTAATTTTTATTTTATTTCTAAGTCATTATTTTTGTAAGAAGTCTGTGCATGAGTTTGACGGTGGGGTATGCTTTGTGGCCTTGGATCAGTGTACTATGTAGGCTGTTGTCGGAGGCTGGTTTAGTGATGGTTCATTGTTTTTGTACCATTTGCAAGCTGTTCTGCCAGTGGGAAGTAAACATAAGTTGTGTGGCTGTGTATCCCATGAGTTGTATTGGGCTATTTGGTTGTAATCTCCGAGCCATTGGATGGGGTCTTCATTCTGCCTGGTAAAAGATTATGGGTTACTTGTTGGTAGTTCGCTGCAACAAAAGCGACAGAAGCTCTGGGTGGATTGAGCTTTGGTTGTCATATCTGCCAGTGGCTGGAGTCCATGAAATCTTCTACAGTAGCAAGAAATGATGAGGTTTCCTTGGTTTGAAGCAACAAAGACAAGGGTTTTGGCACCAAAATTGTATTGATGTTTGTGGGCGAGTCGTTGAGATGGAAAAAAGAGTCGAGCTCTGAAACTGAACTGAATAATTTATTAAATGAAAAACATTGGCTTTCATAGTATTTACATTGAAGAATTTGATTGGAAGATTAATTAAAAATATACAGAATGATTGGATAAAAACATAAATAATTTAATTGATTCAATGGCTGCAATGGAAAAGAATTTAAAAATAAATAAACATCAGTAATTGGAAAATATTAATTAAAGGTTTAACGTGCGCTTGTTAAATTAATGGATGGGATGCCCTCGCACTTGTTGAAAAATAAACAAGAAAATTAATACATAATAGGGGCAACTAGTTTCGGACAAGAATTTTGATATGTCCTTCTTCAAGCCAGGATTGGAAATAATTGTAAATTTGCTTCTTGTAACTGACGCTCATCTTTCTGCGCAGTCGCGGGCCAGTTTGGGTTGCTCGGAGTTGGGGGTGAGTGGGAGGGTCCACTGTTTGTTTGGGGGACGGGTTTGTTGGGTGTGCCTTGGAATTGCCGTGGGGGGGCTGTCTGGTTCGGGAGTGGAGTGTCTTTTTTTATTTTGCATTTTTTTAGGCCATATTGTTCCATTTGCTGTACTGAAAGGCATTGATTGTAGCAATCTGGATCAGTTAGGATGTGGAATGTCTCCTTGCATTTTCTGAGGAATGGGTTATTTTCTTTGCATATGATGGTGCATCGGTTGAGATCGATGTTGTGTTTGGCTTGGTGTGAATGAGATACGGTGTTGTAGTTGAAGTCTTTTGTTTTTAGTGCATACCGGTGTTGTCCGATGTGATGGCCTAGTGTCTGCAATGTTTCGCCCACGTATTTACAGTTGGGTATATTGGCGCAAGGGATGGCATAGACAAGTCCTTTTTGCTTAAGGGGATCGATGAGAAATTGCGAACCGCTGAATTTGAGGTTTTGGCAATAGTATTATTGCTGGGGGAGGTTCTGCTCTTCCCATTGTACCTTCAGTTCGGAACCTTGCTGTACATTCTTGTACATTCTCACACTTCAACATGCTATCCTAATGTGGCATACTCGCATGTTTACCTCCTCATCAGGTTTTTCTTTGCATATTGCGTTCGCATCACCTTTGTAACCAATATACAGTTTTTGATGATGGACACCACATATAAAAAAAATAAAGCTGCTTTAGAATCACAGCAGATTTTGAAATGTCTTTCGTTTTTATTATCATGTTCTTCAATCCGATTAATAGCAAGTAATAAACCCAGGATTTCTGCTTGAAATACAGTACAGTAATCGGCAAATTTCAAATACCTTTTTAGCAGTTAATACTTCATTATAAAAACAACAGTGGCACCAACACAATTATCAGATTTGCTACCATCAGTAAAGCATTCTTATCCGGTACCTCTGGGATGATTCTTTAAGCATAACTGATGTTTTTGCAGGGTGCATAAACTCTTTGGGATGTGATTGTTTCTCAATACCTCTTAATACAAGTAAGAGTGGAGAAAATGGGTATTATCTTTCTTTGCTCTTTGTATATCTTTAACTTCAAGAATCTTTAAATCGATTGGCATAGCTCCACAAAAAACTTAAGCAGCTCCATAGGAGACAGTTCTATAAGCTTTAATTATTCTTAAAAGAATTTGCCTTTGTATTTTTAGTAGTGCTTTTCTTTATTCTAATTTTTCACCTGCAGTATGCCAAACTTCAGAAGCTTAAAGCAAAAATAGACTCCAAACCTGCATCATAATCATTTTCAAGGCTTGATACTGCAATCCACAAATATTTCGAGAACATCTCAGAATATTACCCATCAATCTTGCATATTTAATCTCTAATGATTCAATGTTTTCTCCATGGTAACTTATTATCAATCGTCACCCCAAGATAAAGGAGATATTTCTTAATGCAGATTGGCTTATTATATAATTTTAAAGTATTATTGAGTTTATTAATTTTTTTCATCAACATAGCAACAATACAACTCTTATCAACATTTATAGTTAATTTACTTGTTTCTAACCAATTTCAATCATTCTTAGAGTTTTATTACTAGATTGTATAATTTCTGAAATATTTTTCCCTTTAACAATAAGTAATATATCATCTGCATGTGCAGATACATCAGCATTTACATCAGTAATTAATAAAATCGCCAAAAACCAAATTTCACAAAAAGGGACCAAAAACAGATCCCAGAGGACAGCCTTTACTTAAGATTTGTGTAATTGTACCACTGTGCCAATTAAGGAAGGCTCTCCATTCATTTAAAAAGTCTGATAATTGCATTGTCATTTTCAGAAATATAAATTTCTAGGACATCCTACATGACAATTCAAAAAGTATTTTAGGCCAACAGATATAATCAAAAGCACCACAAATATCCAAAGATATCAGAATACATTTACTCCTAGTAGCTTTAATATTATTAATTTTGTCCACAATGTAAGAAATTGCATCAATAGAAGGTAATTTTTTGTTCAACCCAAATTGTTCAGGATTAATATAATTATTTTTGTACAGGAAGAAACTAATTTCTATTCAGTTTCTCTAAACATTTACTAAGTACAGGAAAGAAACTAATGCCCCATATATCCACTTACACAAGTTTTGAAAGATTATTAGTTCCCACAAGTAGAGGGCTTAGAAAGTCATTCCTGATTGTTTTCGGCACACTTTCCAAAACATCTTTTGACACAAGTGAGTTTCGGGAGTAATTATCCTTACTCGTGGCAAGAAAGCAAAAGGCATTTAAGCTCGTATACAGTTCTTGGAATTGTCGGAAGGATCTGTTCACAGCTGGCTGAAGCAACTTTTGTGATGGCACAAGTCGAAAGCTGTTTACACAATACTCGCACAAACATGTTATAAGTCCTTACTATAGCACTTTTTTATATCAGGAGGGTGATACAAAAAGACAGAAAGTTCGTTTAATACTTTTGTTGATGCTGTTTTCGGCTTGAAAATTTCTTCAAATTTTCTCCATCATTGTTTCAAGTAGGTAAAGAACCTTAAATTTGTTGGTGTTTTTCTGTCTAGGAATAGGGGAGAAATGTCTCCATGCTTGTAGAAACTCGATCAAGCTTATTGGTATTTTTGTGGGTTTCTTTTTTCTCTTCCCCATGCTGATTGTTTACGAATGTTAAGAAGCTTTTTTGATGTATCAGGACTCATCAAAGCATTTTTTGATACAGACTTCACAACATTAAATTTCTGAATAGCTTCTGTGTTGCTCTGTTGTTTCAGGTGTCCACTTTCAGAGCTCTGCAAATGGCAACAGTCATAATAACGTCACCCGATTGATGACAAAGACACTGGCTTTAAAACAATAACAATTTTATTTCAGTAAACACAGCTTCACATATAATTTCTCCTTCTCCAGTTACACCGATCAACTAGCTCCTTCAACAATCGCAAATCAACTCTCTCGAACAATCAAAATTTTTACTCAATAACATTAATCCACGAGATCACATTCTAATTCTCTCGGGCTCTAATCTTAACAATTAAACAACAGCTTAACTTCGCTAATTCTCTGTTCGAAAACAAATTCCAATTTTATTAAAAATACAAAATTTAAGAATTCTGATTTACAGGAAATTAAAAAAAAAAATATTTAAACAATAAATAATATTATTTCTTAAATTCAAAATTTTACAGTAAACAAGTTTTTTATCATTAACAGTACGTTAATATTAATAGAAACTTTAATTAATAAAATTAATTAAAATAAATCCACTACATTACAGCCTGCTTTATTGTTTTGAAGAATGAATACCAACTTTTGGCAGTTTTTATCTTCGGGTTGCCATATGTATAAAATGTTTAACTGCATAAGCATATTTGCTGGATGAGTTTGGTAGTCTCTTGCGGTATTTCGATGCAAGCACATGGACAGATGCAGATCAGCTTGGACGATCGATTGTATTTAGAGTCTCAACTTGTATAACAGTAGCCCTTACTTCCCTGCATTTTTTCCCTATTTTTTGTGTGAATCCATCTGTGAGCTATGAGTACTGGGCTTTTTCTGTTGTAACTGTTCACAATATTTTCTTAGTTGTTCATGTATTAATTGTCTGCATCTTTTGCATTTTTCTTTGCAAGACTGTTTCTTTTTGCATCTTTCATCTTGCATTTTTCTGGCACCAACTCTTTAACTTTTGCACTCCACTTAGCACTTTTTGAAGATCCAGCTGTTGGGTGTTGAAGGCATGATTTATTATCTGCCGATTTTGACAGTGTTTTCATATTTAACTGTAAAGAAAAATTGTAAAAAAAAAAAATTAACACCTGCTTCCTTTGAGAGAGAGAGAAAAACAAATTAATTCACAAAATTTAATCTGAATAAATTACTTTTTGTTTTAAAAAACCTAGTTTTTGAAAAAGCTTTATAACAATTATATGTAGGCCAAAATCTTACTAAAAAAAAAAAAAAAAAGTTTGTCTCAGAAATGAGCAAATATTTGTAATAACTCAAAGTTAGTTATTTGACATTGATCTGATACTTTCACATTGATTTCCAGGAATCCCATGTAGCTTTTGCAATATTTTGCTGGTAAGTGGTCCTGGCGTTTCTCTACTTACTGCTTAGTGCATTCAAAAGGTGACATATGGCATTACACGTCCTTTGTTTTGTTTTTCTCATTATTGTTCTTTGCCTCCTGAGGGCAGGAAACCACCAACTTGGTAGGACAGTTTTCTGCTTTGATGACTTCCGCAGTGGCATTGAGGCATAACAGGCTTCCACACATGTGTGCGTAAATATTTCTGTGGCCTCCTCGCACTTTTTCTCCTCAATGGCTTAAAACAAAGTCATCTTTCTGGATTCAAGGAACTTCGTTAAATCAGACCAGCTAGCGTTTTTGTGGCTAAACGTCAGTCTTTCCTCAAGATTGGCGGGTTCTTGTTCCCCTGCATCGCAAGTGAGGAGGGCATGGTCGGAACACGAGTCCCGGAGATCGACCCTCCAATTTTCTACTGTTATGTTGGATGTTAAGTCAAATCTATCCAGCTTCTTCCATTGGACATACGGAAGATGGGGCAGAGTTGGGATGGTTGGCTTCAGAGACGCAGTGTTCAACCTCAAGGATGCAGCCTTGGTTATCTAACAGACTCGCCCCATGAAGGAGATCGAGCATTGAAATTCCCGAGAATAATAACCAGTCTGTGGCACTTGAATATTTCTCCTAAATTATCCAGATCGGCGAGCACAGCAGCATAATACATGCTTACTAACAATTTCAGTGTCAGAAAAATGTATTTTGATGCAAACCTGGTCGCCATTCAACAAGTGATACAACGGTGAGCATTTTAATAAAGGATTGTGTTGAAAAATGCAAGCCCTTAGTCTTAGGTCTCAATTTCTGTGGGAGAAAATTGAGATGCCATTGTCAGGGGATGGCATCGCACAGTCCTTGAGGGTTTAAGGTTCTTGGGCACAGGTAAAGTCCCTTTGGAGTCTTTTTAAGAATAGCTCATTCCACAACAAGTAACCTTTCCCCTTGTTCAGTTGGCTGAATTTCAGTGTTTTGGCCCTATTCCGTTCTGCACCATGGTAGGGAGACTGTCGGTAATTGCCCTTGGTTTTTGTTTAGCTGGTTCTATGGGTTTACTCTCCTTTGTTGTTAGTTCAGTGGATTGTGTTGGCCTTTGCTCTTCGAGTACTTGCCGGGTTTTTTCACTGTGTCAGTACTACCGATGTGTCTCAGCTTTCGTTTCTTGCTATAATATTTGCCCCTAATCTAATGTGCAGGAACCCTTTATGTATAGGTGATCAGGTTTACAGGGTCCCGTTGTTATGGGAGCATAATAGTCTGTAATTACTTTGCAGGCTTTGTTTGCCTTTTTTTGTCTCTGTTGAGACTTCTTCTTCTACGCTTTCTTTACTGTATCTTTTCCTTCTGTTTGCCTTTTGTGCCGTGTGCGCCTTCCCAGAGGTTTCTGCTTTAGAGAAACTTGGTCGCCCCTACCGCTTTCATTGTGTCTGAGCTTTGTTTTTGGTTCAATTAAACTTTGAAAAAAAAAAAAAAATCTGTTTGAAAATGGTTTAAATTAAAAATTGTAACACCCTTTTAAGCTATTAAATTTGCACAACTAACAAGGAGAGGTCACGAGTTGTACGAAACATATCTTTATGCCCTTTCGGGAGATGGAAGTACTCATGAAGTACTTCAAAAATATACCAGGTTTTAAGGTCCAATACTGAAGCGTTTTGGAGATATTTGATGATTTTGGAGTGTGCTTCCTGTCTGACAGTTGAAATGGGAAGTTCAGCGGTAGCTCTATCGATAAAGTGCTGCACTGAAGAGCTACAGGTTGCTGGCTCGTGTCAGCTACCTAACGATTTTTTTAATTTTTAATCCATGTCTTATTTGCTAATGCAGTTTTTCTTATTTTTAATTTTTTTCTTTTTTTTTTTTTTACCTTTTTGCTTCTGCTTTATTTCTTTTTAGTGTTTTTTCTAGTATGCAGAAATAAAAATAAAATTAAAAATATATAAATCTATTAACTTTTATAATTTAAGTTACTTTCAGTTTAGAAAAATAACATCTGCATATCAATGTAAAAAAAATAATAATAATAATAATAATATATATATATATATATATATATATATATATATATATATATTATTATTATTATTATTTTTATTTTTTTTTCAGCCTTTTAACAAAAATTTTAATTTGTTTAAAAAAATAAACATCACAGGATTGACATAATCCTGTAAACTTGGGAGGAATGATTTTTGGAGTGGACAGGTGAATCCTTCACTATATGATGAAATCTTTGCTGATGAAGAGTATGAAGCTACTTGCACCCTAAGAGTCTAAAATTAACAAAAATTTGTTTAACTTAACATATGGCTGCACCACATTTTCCAAAAACTATATATAGTTTAGTTGATAGCTTTCCAGATGAAGCGCATGTTACGAAAATATTTTTCATTTCTTTAGTTAAATTTTGTACTTGTTGCTCTACCCTAGGACCGAATGATCCCTTTGACTCCTGCAAATATAAACAATAGGTAATAATGTTCCTGAGGCCGTAATTGCATACTGTGCTGTATAAGAATGGGAAACATTGTTGATATCTCCGATAGATACTTCAGCTGATTTTTCTTCACTGTGAGTTAAAGTTCGCCTAATATTTGTCCTGTACTCACAACCAATTTGATCTGTAGTTATTACAAAATCGAAATCATATTTTGTAATCTCTGAAGCACAATGTTTGGAGAATTATTCTGCTGTCCAATTTCCTGTTGTTTTTACGTATTTTGTCACGGCCCGTTGACGAATCTTGTGATTATGCTTGAACTTCTTTGTCCAGGAAGAAGATGCTGAGAAAAGAAATTGCAGATTGATATTAGTCTAGCTGCTGCAGTTGCCCATTGTTGAATATCTCTGGTGGTGATTGACTTTTTCTCTCGTCTTCCTTCAGAAAATCTATCATAAGTCCATTTATTGATGGCAGCGTATTTTTCAAATATTGTTTCTCTGCATTTAATTTCTTTTTCCCATCATGGAAGTTGACTTTTAGTTCTTAAAAGCATACTATCTTGCTTTTGTAAGGTCTTCAAATTCCATTATGGATGTAATTTTAAAATTTTTTACTTAAACAGGAAAAAATTCAGATTTCGATTTTTTTTTTTTTTTAAAAGGGATTCATAGTACTCACTTCCAGAAGACATCATTTTTGTAGGAGAACTCAGTGCATTTTCGGTCATCTCATCATCACTGTGTTATTCCTTGTCCACATTGGATATCGAATTCAAGTTTGTCATTAATGATACTTGGGATTCGACTGTTAGATACCAAATCCTCTCAGCATCGCCATAAAACATAACATGATCACAGCAAAAGGAAATATTTCTTTCTTCACATGGAAGAATATTTCCTTTGCAATATTCCTTAATTTCGTAGATCACAAAATAATCATAGGGAATATTTTACTTGATGAAATTTGCTTAGTCCTAAAACACAACACAATGCTATACAGACGCAATCTTGTTACACACTGACTGAAGCAATCAGTCCATTGCAACAAGATACATATTTGATGTCACATGATCTTAATTTCACCAGCAATATCATATAGGGCTGGCCTAATGATTCTCTCATGATCTTTATTTCTTTACCATAAATATAAAAATGGATAAACGGATTAGAAATGTATTTCCTAATCTCCCTTGCAGCAGCTCTGACAGCCAAAACTCTTTCAGACAAGTGTGAAATTTTAACTCTTGTCTCGAACACATCCCTAATGACATCCCTACCTGCCATCAGTATTGGATGATAATTAGTCACATTCTTCCCACCGATAAAAATTAATGGAAAATTGCAAGCCGCTGCTAGCGCTTGTCTTTACCCAGGTGTGAGATTGACTGTCACCTAATAGATGATTCTAAGGCCTCCTAAAATTTTGAAAAGCTTCTGGAGCCCCAAAGTGGTCACATTTGCTGCCAATGCAGTATCTAACACAGTTTGTATCCATGACTGGGGCCCCCCCCCCCCCCAGAACAGGTCTCAAATTTAGAAATTAATTAGGGATCACCTAGATTCTAGTAATGTACCAATTGGGAATCCTTCCTTAATCTCTGCCTTAACTCAATTTGACGATGCAACTGATTTTCTTTCTATTGCTGTCTTGTATGAG
This sequence comes from Thereuonema tuberculata, assembly GCA_023159025.1. Lineage (NCBI taxonomy): Eukaryota > Metazoa > Arthropoda > Chilopoda > Scutigeromorpha > Scutigeridae > Thereuonema > Thereuonema tuberculata. The sequence goes on from JAFIDM010090593.1 coordinate 32,272, forward strand.
TAATATCCGAAAAGATATTTTCCTTCCTTATCTTCATAACAGCTTATTAGTCAATATTACTTACTTACTTACTCCTTGGCACTACAGCCCATGTAGGGCCTTGACCTCTCTAACAATCGTAGCCCAATATTGTCTATCTTCCGCTCTCTTCCTCCATCTTCTGACTCCCATCTTTCGTAGGTCATCCTCCATATCATCCAGCCATCGTTTCCGTGGTCTCCCTCTGCACCTTCTGCTGCCTGGATTTCCTTAGTGGACCTTCTTGTCGGTCCTTTCCTCTGGCATTCGCTCTATATGGCCCAACCATCTCAATCTGTTACTCTTTATTTCTAAAAATAAAATTGTATTTCTTCTTTTACCTTGAAGATAACTTAACTTTTATTTTTCATTTTTTTCTTTATTATTAGAAATGAAATTATTGGGGAAAAAAAGTTTCACACTGACACACACTTTTACATTTAAGTTTTTATCATAAGAATCTTGTAAAATGATTTTACATCTTTTAACTACTATGATTGTATTTTTTTGTATGTTTTGTAAATGAATTTCTTTTTTTATTTTGAAGAATTATTTTTTCCGTTTAATGTTTTTAGGATAGGAAATAACTCACTGGGATAACAGATTCTTTCTTTTTTTTTCTTTATTATTATTGAGATATATTGGGTTGGCGAATAAGTTCGATCGGTTTTATCTAATTGTTTTATTTAATTAAAAAAAATTATAATAACAATAGATTAATCAATTATGAGTTGAGAGGAGGTCGCAAACAGTAACGGAGAATACATAATTGATTAATCTATTGTTATATAATTTTTTTTTAATTAAATAAAACTGTTAGATAAAGCCGAACGAACTTATTCGCCAACCCAAATATATACAGGAAAAAAAATGATTGGTTTACATATTAAATTGTTTTTACATTAAGTGGCGTGAAACGTCGCCTCTAATTCTGATGTTGCTGTATCTAGAGAGTTATCACTGCTAACACGTCACAGTTTTGAAGTTGAAGCTGATTCAGTTTCACGTCTCCTCATCGCAGGTGAAACTTCGGCAATAATTACCACTTCATTGTCGGTATCGTCTTCTTCGACAGAAAGTACCTGTCTTTCTCTAATCATTTGGCAAAATGGTGGGCCTTGTAGAGCCAATTGCAAATTACGCCATATGGGGCGTTTCAGCTGGATAAATTGGCTACCGTCAGTGAGTTTTAAAGAAATTTCAAACATCGTAGGCTGCGTTATTTGTATAAGGAGGCCACACTCCAATTGAAACGCCGGCATGTTTGGCAGTACAGATGTTCTCGGGCATCTTTTTCCGCTTTGAGAAGCAAATTTCCTATTTCGACGGCCTGCAAAAAGATTTCCGATGCCGAGTTAAAGATTGATTTCTAGTCTGCTCCCAATCTCCTCGAATGAACGTATTACCTTCGAATAATAATATTTCTTGAGATAAAAGACAATATCTCCATCACCCCGATCTTCATATGATAACAGGATATTATCACCTAACGGAACTGCGTTGTCTTGACGCTTGATGGTGGAAGTCATATCCTATTGAAAGAAAAAAAAAAAAATTGTCATTAGTAAAATCCTAACGAAAAGATAAACCTGAAAAAAATTTTTTTGAATTCTGATATGTAAAAAGAAAGTGTAAAGAGATTAAAACGAAGTGAATATAAAAGTAAAAAATATATAAGAAATTGAATTCTACTTACATTAGCTCCTTTCATGGCTGATAAATAGTAGATTTCGGCTACCATCTTGAAGTTCTCGAACCAGAGAGATGGATAAAATTCTGCGGGGTGATGGTGCATTTGGAGATCTGAAACAAGTGATGGAAAAAGTCGCTGAGTTGCCGGGTATTTATACAACTCCTGACAGTCTCTCAAAGAAGGGAGACAAATGATTGATCGGTTTCTATTTAAAGGTGTGGACCCCCCCCCCCCTTCTCCAAGAGAGTACGGATTTCTCACGGGATAAGGAAATTTTTTTTTTCTTTTTTAAAAGACACAATCCGAAAATATTAAGAAAGAAAACTGGTCCAATTCATCCACAAACTTTCTTAAAAGAAACAATCCCACCCTAAAATATTAAGAAAGATATTTGTTCAAAATACCCCCAATTTCTTAAAAGAACGCATTCTACAATATAGCTGCTGTCAAGGCAAATGATTGAACACCCTTTTTTCCCCTTGGCTTTCTTTTGATGTCCCATCTTTTAAAGTATCAATAGGAGATATGAAACGTATATTGTTAAGAAATACGATTGATGACTTCTTTTTAAAAGACACAATCTGAAAATATTACGAAAAGAAACTGGTTCAATTCATCCGCAACTTTCTTAAAAGAACCAATATAGAATAGAAGTATTTGTGAAGACAAAAGAATGAACATCTCTTTTCTCCTCCTGACGGGAGATCAAGAAATACGAATTATGACTTTTAACTACTCATAATGTAACCTATTTTTTTTTGTATGATTTGTAAATGAATTTTTCTTTTTCTATTCTAAAAATAAAATTGTAAAATGAGTTTAGGCTTTTATCTTGAAGATTTTTTTTTTAATAGTTCTATACGTAAAGTGTGAAAAGCTTATTTTTGTGTTTATCTTAATGTTTTTGATAAAATAATGTTTTTTAGGATAGAAAAGAACTCGCTCTGATAACGGATTCTCTTTCTTTTTTTCTTTATTATTATTGATATTTTATTCTGTTAGTTTACAATGTTCGACAAAGTAGCCTTCTGATGGTATTCCTGAAGCGAACGCCATGCTGCTTGCGCTGTAGTAGTCTTCCTGATGTGACTTAGTTGATTGTCACTGACTCTTAGACCAATTTCAGCCCTGGCTTTCCCATTTACTGTCTGGATTATCTGGAATTTCTTTATCTATTACATCCCACACACCTTCCCTTATCAGCAATAGTTCCATTTTAAATTTCCATGTAGGATAGTTACTGTTGTCTAACCTCTCTATAACAATTCCGTCTCACATTCTCACGAAAGATAAGCCTAACTAAATTCCGGTTCTCAATGTCCGATAATTCCTTTACCTTTAAATCTTCTTTATTCAATGTCTGATAATTCCTTATTCCTTTACCTTTGAATCTTCTTTATTCATTAAACTCTTTTTCCATAACAATTCTGTCTGACATTCTTCACGAAAGATAAGTAAGCCTAACTTCCGGTTCGCAATGTCGGATGACTTTACTTGCCTTTAAATCTTCTTTATTCTTCAAACTCACCATTTAAACTCGTCCGGATGCTTTGGAACACGTTATCTGGGCCCGTAACCTGTTGAAATCCGAAGCAGAGTGAGTTAAAATGTCAACTAAAAGTGTAGTTTCTTCATTTTAACTTTCCATTTTTGTTGACACAGTAAGTGCATG
>JAFIDM010090594.1:0-25792 GCA_023159025.1 Thereuonema tuberculata
TATGTGTTAGGGTGAATATTAATTTCTTCTATCTTCTTCTTTCTTTTCTTTCACTGGTTTTATCTTATTGAATTTATATAAGATCATTTTCACTGTCAATTTTTAAAATTACGGAATTTTCCTTTTTCTATACAAAGATTTTTTGGTTCTTAATTAAAACAAATTTATAGTTTTTTTTCTTTTGCTTTTTGTTTTGTTTGCCAAAACAATTTCTTTCTCTTTTTTGTAAGATTGTACATTTCTTTATTCACTAAGTTAATCATATAACACAAGAGTGTGAATTACAGAGTATTTTTTACTGCAATAAACAAAAATATTAAACGAATTTGCACAAAGTGCAAATGTTTATTTTTATTTCTGTTTGTTCATTTTGCTGTTTAAAATTTAAAAGTGTTTTTATTTACTTAATTTTAGCTTACATTTCTTTATTCACTAAGTTAATCTTATAAGACAATAAAAGATCTTAACATAAAGATAATCAAAGAAAAGAAATATGACCAAAAAAAAAGGGGACTTACTATTAGAAAAAAGAAAATACGAGAAAATAATACTTATTATAAAAATAAAATCCTTTCCACGGATTTAATTCGTGATTTCGAAGGTAAGTTATAAGCTATGCACTTCTCATTTTTAAGCTATTAAAGAAATAAAAAATAATACCAAAATAAATAACGAGAACATTTTTTAATAATGGACCAAATATATAAAATATTTTATTAAGTAATCCATCTGTACTTTTAAAACAATAAAAATGCATTAAAATTCACAAGCAGTGTGGGGTTTTTTTTATGATTTTACGACGCTTAATCGATAAATAAATAAATATCATTGGTGTCTTTATATTATATATAAAATGTAGAACTCATGTAGAAGGTTTCCCTTTAATCTGCTTCTATTCCAGTTAGAATAAGTTGAATAATCTTTGCGAATAAACATTCAAATTTCATCAAAGAATAAGGTTATATCAGAACTTGATACCAGATGGCGCCATGTACATCTGGTTACTCTAATGAATGTGCGTGACTTGAAGACTGCTGTCGCCGTCTGGCGGATTGCGGTAAAACGACCCAACTTTTCGACAAAAATTAGCCCCCTTAGCGATTGATTCGGCACCTAAGATTCATGTTATTTACTTAATACAATCTAATGATTCATTCTGCAAAGTTTCATTACAAACTGCGTTTCTAAGGTTCGAGTGGTTCCCTTGTTAATCTGCTCCATTTATCTCTGAAGCCTTCTCGGGGTTTCTAAAACATTTGCCGTCAGCTATATTTCGACCTTTCTGCTGACGCTGTTATTTAAAAAACCTAACTCACGTCTGAACCTCTGTTGAGCTTCTTTCTTCTTCCGAGAAACCTTTTCTTTATTTTCAGAACCTCTTACTTGCAATGTTTCAATTTCTAGCCGGTACGAATTGGGGAGAATGCATTCGAACAGCCTGATTCGAGTGAAGGGATGATATTTCAAATGGAAAAGAATTCTGATTCACTTGTTTTCTTGAGATGCATTTTAAATTATTCATTTCCTTGGGATTTTGCCCGCAGAGATAACCTGTCTGGGCAGAAGAAAATGATGATACTGCATTACAAATTTTGCCGTTCACAATGAAAAATATCAAATTCTGCTTTATTGTAATTTCCAAATGTTCCAGTGTGATTTTGGTGGGCATGGGCGTAAACGTGTTATTTGTTGTTTTATCTTATCAACTTTTGTGGTAACTAAATCGGCTGATTCTTTGGAGAACAAAAATTCGATAAGAGGCAGAACCTAGTGGACGATTGGACAGGATTTATCCAAATGACGAATTTTGATTCTTCAGTACTACAATAAATTTGTGAGGGAACCAGAGAAATACTAAATAGGCTTTCATCATTGTATTGTTCATTAGAAGACTTCTGTTTGTATCTATTCTGTTCTGATCCATCACAACTCCATTTCATGATCACGTTGCGAGCAGAAGTTTTACGCACACGCAGTTTCTCGATGATCTCGTCAATTTGAAACATGTTAATGAATAAAACCCGTGAATCCAATTGAACATTTTTAAGGTCCCTCACAGTTTTTGACGTAATCTTTGGTTATTCTCGTGACTTTCAAGTAAAGAATATAAAAAAAATAAAAGTTTAAATTGTATATTTTTAAATATCAGAAGTGTAAGGAAAAATTTTTAATTATCTAAAATTGAATATATAAAACATCATTAATAATGTTGATATTATATAATACTTGTGGAAATGAATATAAATTTAGTAGAACCAAAACCTCCTATCAACTAATAGGTTTTAATATGATTTAAAAAGTACGAGAAAACAAAAAAGATGGTGGTTTATTGGTTTACTATGAAAAAATATATGTTATAAAAGAAATAAATATTGATACAATTACCCATGAAAATTTAACATGCACTGTAAGTAATAATACAAATGATTTTGAAATAACTTTATTAGCTATTTACAGACTATCTTATATTGATAACTAAGATTTCTTAACTGAATTTAAAAATATTTTAAACTTTCTGATTTGTAATCTTGGAATTAATTTAAGGTGCTGAAGATATTTTAACAAAACAAAATGAGAAACAAGAGAAGCACACGAATAAATAACGAAACAGGCGCTCCCAATTCCTTTCGATAATCGAATCAGAAAGCATTTATTTACTCGTGTGCTGCTCTTGTTTCTCATTTTGTTTTATCTTTTTTTGTTTTTTCTTATGCAAGAAATTATGCCATGCTTATAGTGGGAGATACAACCATTCATATTTTAGACGATACGACAAATTCTCTTGTTCAGTGATACAAAGAGATTTTTTTATACTTTTGGTTAAACACATTCTATTAACAAATTCACAATGGATATTAAGACAAATATAACTACCTCAAAAACATGCATTGACCATTGCCAACTGAAGCAAAACATAAACCCAGATAGAGAAACAAATACCGAAACAAAAATCACAGTTTTCTATAAAATTAACGAAAAGAAACCTGCCCGAATTATGAAGGAACTCGTAGAAAAACTTATCAAATCATTATTTTAATCATTTTATTCTAATAAAACGTTACGAATTCTAATAAAATGAAAATTCTCTTAATAAAAAATGGCGTGGAAGTAAAAACAAACATATAATTAGAAATCCCATAATACAAATAGTTCATCTCCTTACAATAAAACTAATGTAAAATGGACACAGTAATGGATGACATGAATTATTAGAACATGTAAAAAAAAATAGTTTTATGTTTTAAATGAAATTTAACAACACTTACAAAATATACTTAAAAAATTATAAGGAAAAAAAATCCTATATGTAATTTCTTTAAAAAAAATACTACGAAAAAGTAGTAACAGAAAGTAGCAATAATAATAATAATAAGCAGTTGAGTACTATCAACAATGTTATTAACAGAAATAATAAAATAAAGAAAACTAAAGAAATAGGTCAACTAATTAAAGAAACAAAGTTCGAAATTATCGAATTTTGATGATACTTTTGTGAATGCAGAAAATATTAAAATATGTTCTTGAAATACAAACTTCTTAGTAATCAAAAGTTCATTCAACTTAACACATTAGCTTTAATCTCTCCTACAGAAGCTGATATTACAGAAAAAGTTAAATATATAAAAAATAAAAACTAATTCTCAACTTAGGAGTTCATTTGTGCTAAAATCATTAGATATCTTGAGTTGGCTAGTCTGAAGTATTTGCTCCATATAACTAATGTATATCAGAATAAAATCAATGTTTGAGTTATTGAGACGCAGAGTTGAGAATAGGATAAAGGAATTCGCTTCCTCTGATTCAAAATTTGCTTTATATCATTTTTCGCAAAATTATGTAGGAAATCAATTTGTATGTGTGTGTATGTGTGTTCAAATAAATTTTGAAGCTCTAGAAGATTCATCATGAAACTTCGTTACATAGTCAAGGGCATTTTTTTTCATTGAAATCTGTCTAATGGCAAACACTTAGAATAAGTACTCTGTCTATAAGTACTTATTCCATATTTCTTTCTAATTTCTTCTCTTCTGGAATTATTATTATAAATCCACAACATACTCACGTAAATAAATGCGATAAAACATACATTTATTAAAAGAAATTTTCAAAGAGATATAAAACGTCTCTTCTTCTTCAGCTTAAAATGAAATTGTCTTCGTTTTAAGCTGATAAAGAAGAGACGTTTTATATCTCTTTGAAAATTTCTTTTAATAAATGTATGTTTTATCGCATTTATTTATTTGAGTATGTTATTGATTTATAAATTCTTTTATATTCTGTAGCACCCGTAGATGTTTCCAAAATACCAGCTTTAATGTCTTGATAATATTTCGTTGTTTGTTTTCAACCCTTTTGTAATAGGGAATAATCAATGGAGACGTCAAGGCAGTAAAATGACAGCTGCACGAAGTAATAGAACCGAGAAAACTGACTGACTGTAGTCGTCGAAGCCAGAACAGAGTAGGGAAGCAAAATCGGAAGTCTGCGTTGGTAGTGATGACGACAGAGTTCCAACAAGCGTCGGGCGTTGTCGCTAGCAGCAGAACTGCTCGCAAGGAGCTATACTACTTGCGTTTCCACCGCCGTTGGCCGCTCACAAGCCGAACATCCCCCGCCTTCAATTCGAAGCGTCAGTTGCAATGGTGCAGAGTTCACCGCTAATCGACTGTGGAGGAGTGGAAAAACGTTCTGTGGAGTGATGAATCTCGCTTCATGATCTGCAGTCCGATGGATGCATGTTTGTTTGGCGGATGCCCGGCGAACCCTTCTTATTCAATTTATCATGTATTTTATATATTTGAGTATTTGATACCTAATCGCACTTGGTTATTTCATAATCAATCAATCGAAGTTTCCTGTACAAAATCTTTCACATACATATATACTGATTTGATGAAACTCACGTGCCCAAGAAAGTAGGCTTAAACATCACGTCTTTCTATCTTGTTTTTGAAGGTAAGGTAGAATATTATGTTTTCACATTAATGTTATTATAACATGAATATTATATTAACCTTGATAACCTAAATTTTACATCTACAGCTTTCATTCTTATGATTATATTCGATCTCAGGGATTCATGTAAATAAAATAAATAAACATGAAAAAAATTAATAACTTACAACTTCATTATGTTATCACCGACCTTTTACTTTGAAGATATTTAACTTTGCATTATGATCATTATATAGTCTTAATGTTATAAAAATATGCTTACTTAACTGACAATTCTCAACTTAGGAGTCCATTTGTATTAAAATAAGTAGATATCTTAAGTTCGATAGTCTGAAGTATTTGATCAATATTACTAAATTATATCAGAATAAAAACAATGTTTGAGTTATTGAGACACAGAGGTAAGAATAGGATAAGGGAATTCCCTTCCCGTGATTCAAAATTACTAAATATCACTTTTAGCATAATTATGTAGGAAATCAATTTCTATGTATTTGTGTGTGTTCAAATAAATTTTGAAACACTAGAGGATTCAAAAATATATTTTACTAAAATCTATTTAATGCCAAGTACTTTTATATTCTGTAGAACCCGAATGTTTCCAAAATAAAAGCTTTAATATCTTAAGAATATTTGTTAATTTAGTTAGTTTTCAATCCTTTGTTATTTGGGAATAAGCAATAGAATCTTCTGTATTACTAAAATCTTTTATTTCTCTGTCCGGCGCAATTTTCTGTAAGAATGGAACGTAGAAATAATTTTTACAATGAAACACGTCCGCGACGAGAATCGAACCTCCCACCTTCTGAGCCGAAGTCAGACGTCTTATCCATTAGACCATAGGGACTACAACTCACTTTATCAAGTTTTTTACTTATGTTTCCTTCCCCTTCCCACATCAATAATGAAATATTCAACTTTTTTTTTTTTTTTTATTCTCAAGATTGTTTATTTATTTCCGATCCATCTATTTATTTGTAATTCGAAAATTTCAATTAGAAGTAATTGCCGAAAAGTTGCAATATTTTAAATATAATATTCTTACATAACCAAATTCTTTGTGATATAGAAAAACAAGCGCGTGTACACAGAGGTTGGCCTAGTTTCTAATAAATATCATAATCCATCTAAGAAGTGACTCAGTAACAGATTACACTGCGACCCCTGTGTATGAGATTAGACAAAGGTTCCTTCAGAAATATTTTAGATCTAATAGTTACTTCTAGAACTTGTATGGGATTTGCACGTGACCAACGAGAAGTTCCTCAAAAGATTTAAAGCATTTTTTCTTTTAACATGATTTTTTCTTTAAAAATATTAACTAGTGAACTTTTGCTTTAAACACCAGAAATCTTATATTTCTTTGTAATTTAAAATATCTATTGAAAATAAACAGAAAACTTACCATTTCTGAGAAAAGTAATGAAATCCGCATTAAATTACTGAAAAAGCTTTACATTCAAATAGTTTTAATGATATTTAATCGCTAACAAATGCATTTCAATGTTTATAATTTCGAATGTTTGGTTTGTAGGAATTTTTGGAAATTTCTGGCATTAATTTACTGACAAGAAACTAATTTGAATTGTAAATATAAAAGTTAGATTGGCTTTAATTGCTACAGTAGAACATCGATTATCCGAAACAATGCGGCGGGGGAGGGGGGGGGGTCAGATAACTGATATTTCGGATAGCCGATCATTTACGAAAAAATTGTTCCAGTAACATTTCCGCATACCATAGCAGTGATGCATAATATGTTTGCCTGAAAACCAGCAGCTTACATTTCATTCTTAGAAACTCGGGATTTTCTTCCAATACAAACCAGTTTCGTCTCTGTTGTAGACTTTGGTTTTTTTGGAATCCTCGTTATCAACGATTTTTTTAAAAAGACTTTTAAAATTGCAGCTGCTTCAGTACCAGCTGACAGTCTTTATTAATTTTTAAAATGTTTGTCTACTGGAACGCCTTCGGTTAACCGATGTTTCGGTTGATTGGTATTCGGATAATCGATGCTCTACTGTATATTTGCACATTACGTTTCATGAAGTCATCACAGCAAACAGACAGACAAAGTGATTTTATGAGCCCCTTGTATCTTTCTAGCATTTGGAATAGAAATGCTTATATAGTAGAGCCCCGATTATCCGCGGAATTGGGTGGCAAGGGTACCGCCGATAGTAAAAATCACGGATAACCCTAGAAAAGACTAAAAATGAGGTGTAAACATGAAAAAAAATATTTCAGCATAAAAACTACGTTTTTTAATCAAAAAACATAATATGAAAAACTTTTAAAATATGTACGAAATCTTTCTGCAGAGCAAGAGCCTGCCGCTCATTCACAAAATCCGAGAAGGCCTATAGGATTACGATGCACAATAAACCTGTCAGTAATTTTCGACCTTTGCACTTTACGGCCTATTGTACGTTCACTGTTGTTGGCTTGGCTTAAAATTGATTTTTTTTGAGGCTATTAATTAAAAACATTTTAAACTCGCGGATAATCCGCACTCCGGATCATCCGCTCGCCGAGAATGGGTCCCTACTGCGTTTCAAAAAAGAAAAAAATATTTACGATTTTTAATAGATGTAAGATGCTTTCAAGGTTATTTAAGATAGAAAGTTAGCTCCGCAGTGAAAACGGTTTCTATTGGGTAACGCAATGACGTCACCTGGATGCTCTGCAAGGTTGGATTGCAGAGCACTTGTATTTTTAGTGTAACACCCAATAACTATTTTTAACTCAAATTAAAAGTTTTGAAGTATTTAAATTTTCTCCCGATTTAAATATTATTTCTGTCAATCACTTACGATAATTTAGAAAACAACTGAAAAAAAATTAAGATAAAATTAATTTTTATTTTCTTTTCATCTCTAATGATAAGACAAATTTACTTTCCTTAAAAAATATTTTTTTAAATCTTCAATCTTTGTAAATTTTCATATACACTCATTACCAAAAAAAAAACGACGACCTAGAAGGAGTTGTCCGATTGTAATGAAATTTCGTATGCAAAGATATTGGGACCTCCATGCAAATGATTAAACTTTGGTGACCAATTAATGAATAGCGAGAACTACAGCGCATCGGAACTGCGCTCTCAGCAGGTGTATATAAGAAGTGATTCTCAATCTGAGAGTGTATAGTGTTTAGCGATGAATCCCGCTTCCAACTGTGTCCTGATGATCATCGCAGATGTGTCTGGAGACGCACTGGGCAGCATGCCGATCCTGCTTTCACTATTGCACGCTACACAGACCCTCAACCAGGAGTTATGGTCTGGAGTGCCATTTTCCTTGATAGACGGACCCCTTTGGTCGTCATTAGTGGCACACTTACAGCACAACGGTATGTCGACGACATTCTAAGACCTGTTTTGCTACCCTTCCTTTGGCAGTACCCTGGCTTTATTTTTCAGCAAAATAATGCCAGACCACATACGGCACGTGTTGCTGTAACCTGTCTTGCAGCTTGTGAAACACTTCCTCGGCCAGCCAGATCCCCAGATCTCTCTCCAATCGAGCATGTCTGGGATATGATGCGAAGGCGACTGCATCTACCAGGGAATGAGGATGACCTAGCCCGACAATTGCAGCAAATTTGGCAAGAAATACCGCAGGAGAACATCAGGGAGCTTTATCACTCTATGCCACGTCGTGTGGCTGCTTGCATTCAGGGTAGAGGTGGGTCAACACCTTATTGAACTCGCTACTTTGTAACTCTGTAACTCTGAAATAAATCATTCAATTTGTCTGAAATTTTAATAAGTTTCTATTCTGTATATAACCTTCCACCAATTTTTGTCTCCATCGGACAATTCCTTCTAGGTGCGTCGTTTGCTTTTGTTAATGAGTATATTGAAAAGAGGAAGATTTCATTGACAAAATATCGTATCTGAAGGAGGGTTTTATTAATTCTTTCTACCCAAAGAATAACTTAGCAGAGTGAATTTGATAACACTGTACTAACTTTATTTATACTTATTGAAAAGGAACAATTTAAATCAATTGTTTGATGCTTTCTTAACAGTTCAATAATAACGAAAGTTGTGTATAATTTCTCCGGGCCAATGTCGTCCGATGTCTTCTTGCTGCGAACGTACCCGCACTGCAAAATGTAACTGTCCAATTCACAGGTATTCGCTTTAACACTAGCACTTAACTGTTTTTCACCTTGTAATAATCTGCTACTTTAATTGAAGCACTATTAAAATAACTTGAAGACACTTACTTCAAAATATGCACTCTTTGTGGATATTTCTGTAGGAATGGGATGCGAGGGATGATTTGTCCCTTTCGTTGCACACAAATTACTCATTTGCCGTTTGAATTCCTACTTACGACTTCAATAATAAATTTAACCGGAACTTTCCTTCAATCGAAGCACAAGTAAGTTGAATTCGGTCAAATAACATTTATCCAATTCTCGGATCACAGGAGATATTTTTTCACTGGTAACTTGAAAACTTTTCAGCAGATCTTTGATATGCACGAATTAGTCCAAAATTCGTTGGTTGGATAATTACTCGTCCACTCCAATTAATTGCAGGTAAGCTCACGCGCGAAGTAATTTCTTCTCTTCTTTATCGCTTATTAGTCTTCAGGGCAAACTTCTTAAGTTTCGACCTTTCCACTGTTCGTCCAACAAAAAATGCAATAGATCTGCCTCTTCTTAATTTTCGCCTTTCGTAAACCAGGCTTTTTCTTAGATTTCGCCAGTCTTCATTCCTTGGCTCCTTATTTGAGAAATGGATGCGGCTGGCTGGAAACACGAAGTTAGTTGTTTGCCGGCACCCACTGAACTGCCTCTGTTGGGTTCGACCGCCACTTTTATTATCATTTCAATTGCATAGCTTTGCATTGATATCGACGCATCGAGTCCAAACTTATGTTATTTCACATTTATTAATTTTCCAATTGAGGGAAAAATTTAGAAATTATTTCTAACGCAAAAAAAATATTTTTTTTTTTTATTTCAATCCATAGTATCTAAATAAAAAAAGTTTCCACTGTTAGGAAATTCAAAGTTTTTCTAGACTACGGTAATCCTTTAAAGAATGTGAATTACCTAAACTCTCTTTCAATTAAAATCCAGGGATTATTTACTCAAAAATCAACTAACTGAAATTGATGAAAATAACCTAGGTTCTGAGCCCTATACTTTCTTTTTTAAGATTGACATAAATTAAAGTGTGTATAAAATATCGGAGAAGAACTCATAAAATAAAAATCTTTAAAACTACAGACAGAATATCATTTTTATTATTTAACCAATTTGTAAATATCATAGAATAAAATTTTTTATAAATGATGAAAGGAACTTAACATCATGTTAAACATATTTACAACAAAGAATTTAATTTATGAATATTTTTTTAACATAATTTTAATGTTTGTTTGTCCTTTCACCATTTAAATCACCAATTTATTACAACACAGGTAAAACATCACTTATTCCTACAAAGTAACAAAAAAAAAAAAAAACATAACCAAAAACAAAAAACTCACGAATTTCATTAAATTTTCCTTAGCTTCCGCGCATCAAGTGTAAATTCTGCTGATGATTCCTAATAGGGATGCAACAGCAGTTCAGGATTCCCGTTGATGTTGGCTTAGTGTGCGAAGGCATATTTACTGTCCAGTTGTGATTTTTTCTTGATTTATGAATTATTATAGACCTAGTTTTGCTCTGTTTTTTTCAATTTCTTTGCTAGCATTACATTTCTTTAAGTTTCATTGGTTTTTATTGAAAACAAAGTCATTGTAGTGAAAAAGTAATTTTATTTTGTAATATTTGATGAAAATAACATTGAAATTTATAATTTCTGTCTCAGTATTTCTTTGAAAAGTATATCTTTGAAAAGAACCTTTTTTCGCTTTATTTTGGTATCAGATCGCTTATAAATTTAATATTTCAAATATTAATTCGCTAATTTTTAAAACGTTTTTGAAAAAAAAAACCTCTATTCATTATTTGAATAGAAGAGAATTTCCAAGTTGCAACCATTTGACGTCATGCTCAAATAGAAAATATGGCGTTGTCTACTACGCAGTGATTTGGACCCCCCCCCCTCCCTGGTTCAAATGCTTGTCTTATGTTTCAAGTCTTTTCATTGGTTGACTGTATACTGCCTTCCGGCTTTTAAGAAAGGTTTAATTCAGTTCATTGATTCAATATAAAAAAAAAAAAAGATTCACTGCTGTAATATTTTTTCTGTGGTTTTTTTTAATAACAAAAGTAATTTTTCTTCGTTCGAACTTTAATTGAAATAAACGATAAAAATAAATCTTGTTATGAACTCAATGAAGTAAATGAAGCAGTGATTATCAATAATTATCAGTAAAACTGCCTTTTTTTGAATTATGTAAAAATAAAAAAAGAGAACATCTATAGTCAGTGAAAGTAAAACGTCTGTTGAAATCTAAAAAGTCTATTTCAATAAATAAATGTAGATATATACAGGTTGTTAGTAAATTCAAAGAAAAAAATTTAAGTGGTGGTACGCTAAAACAAATAATGTATGTCCGCAATTGTTGCATTTCCATTCTACGACAGGTTGAGGATCGTCCCAACAAAAGCACTAGAGGTGTATGGAAAATGTGAAGCAAATCACCGAATGGGGAATTTTGCACCAGGAGCAATTACACCCATTTCATTTACAGAGAATTCACATATTGAATATAGACTTCTGCCGCTGGTTTATGTAACGAGTTCAGTGCAGCTGGATTTCCCAGCACATGTGCTCTTCACAGATCAAGCATTGTTTAATTGTGAGGAAGTGTTTAATGTGCACAATGCTCATGTCTGGACAAACGCAAATCCACAAGCTACAAGGCCACAAACTTACCAGCAACGAATCTCTCTTATTCTTTGGGCGGGTAACGTCAACTACAGTGACTAGAGACTATAGTGTGGCCAACTAGCAGCACCTCCGCCATGTTTTTGCCAACTGAACACAAGGTTATATAAGCCTCAGAAGGAATTTTCACATTTTAACTAAACTTTTTTGACTCACAATTGTTCTGCTGCCTTTGATTGTATTTAATGTGAATTACAGAAACACAAAAACAATTTTTTTCCATTCTGCAACGTAAAAAATCACTAAAATACACACATATTTTTTCGTAAAACAAGAATTTAAGTTGTTACCAATCCTAAAAACATATCTTTTAATCCTTTTTTTTTTGTTTATATTTCTTTTTGTTTATATTTGACACCAGAACAAAATCCTTTCAGTTATTATCAGTTATTTGTTATATAAAGGCATTAAAATAAAGTAAATATCTCTTTTATATTGTTGAATTTTATTAGGAAAAATGCTTGAATTAAATAAAGAGATATAAATTCCTAACAAAACGGATTTCAGAAAAAAATTTAATCATTTACTAAAAAATATTTGAAAATATATAAAATATATTTTAATCCTTTTTTTTTTTGCAAAAATTAAATAAAAATTGTTGTTATTATTGAGTAAAGGATTTTTAGAGAATTATTATCATGAAGTTATATTTATTAAATCTACATGTTTTTTTATTGTTGTGTATGTAGTTGTATATAAATCTATTGTTTGTTCATTGTTGTATATATATTGTTAGATATTATAGTTTTATGTTAACTTATATTGTAAGGAATGTAATTAGGTTACTTTGTAAAAAATGATTATTTTTTTTTTCTGAAATCCGTTTTTCTAAGACTTTATATCCCTTTATTTATTTCCACCATTTACCTTATTAAAATTCAAGAATATCCAAGAGATATTTACTTATTTATTGTCTTTATATAACAAATAACTGATAAGAACTGTTAGTATGTTGTACTGGTGTCAACAAAAGAAATATGAATGACACAAAAACCAAAAAAATTAAAAATAAAAGACTTTGCTCACAAAATATAAGGCTTGCTTTATTTTATTTTTAATTTATTTTTATTTTTTGTCTCATATTTTTTATTTAATTTTTGCAAAAAAAAAGAATTAAAAGATATTTTTTATATTTTTAGATATTTTTTTAGTAAATGATTAAATTTTTTTCTGAAATCCGTTTTTTTTTATATCTCTTTCATATTGCTTTTATTGATACCAGTACAAAATACTATCAATTATTATCAGTTTATTGTTATATAAAGACATTAAAATAAAGTAAATATCTCTTTGATATTGTTGAATTTAAATAGGGGAAATGGTTGAAATAAATAAAGGGATATAAAAAAAACGGATTTCAGAAAAAAATTTAATCATTGAAAAAACTTCATCTACACTTCATTTTATTATCATCGAATTTTCGGAAGAATTTTCTATCTTCCTTCTTCAAGATTACAATGTATAGTCAGGTGATATCAAATTACAAAAAATTTTCTTAGCATAGTTGTTAACAAAACTTAGCATTTTATCCTTAAAATGCTACTAACATATTATTATATTTACAATTGTTTCAAATTCAACAATTCTTAATTTTATTACAATTGTTTTATTTTACTAACAATCATTATAATAATCATAATTTTTTAATTTCATCGATTATTACACTTTTTTTGTTCTTGTTTATATGAGTTTTTACCATTTCCCTAGCTAAATTTACGAAAATACTCTCAACTTCCAAACCTTTACTTCTATTGTAATTTAAGTTTCTTGAGTTTCTGATTATTATGCTTTCCAGTATTTTTCTTGTTTTTGTATCTTTTTCTAACATAATTATTTTTACTACATTTTTTTTTTAGGAAGGTTTTGAATTTAGGAAAAAACCGATAAGCGAAATGATTTTTTCCACTCTAAAGCGCCTAATTTCTAATCGCAAATTGCGAGTGTGCGTGTGGGATTTTCGAGGGTTGGTTAAATATTCCATTTGATGGTACTGGTGAGTTGAAATAACAAAGAAAGCTTTAATGAAAAGGATGATATACTAAAGGCTATTCAGTACTACACATTGAATAGTTAGTTTTCTGAGTTTTTCTATGCTTTTGTTGATTTCGAAATATTTCTGTTCTTTTTTTAGGCTTCATTACAGAGATTAGCAAGAGAAGACTTTTATCCCGCTCTGTCTGTTCCTCCGTCGCGAGAAATTCATATCTCAGAAACGACCTATGAGACATGACCTCGTCAAAAAGGTCTTTCCAAGACTAGCTCATAGCCATTCAGAACTCGTTTCTAGCATCTGTGCTTCTCAAGTGATAGGTCACATCTAGAATTTGATTTTAATTTGTAAGTTTTATTAAAATCTGGTATATTATAAAAATTTATTTCTGCATGGTTTATATTGACTTTAAGCAGAATTACTAGAAGAATCAGTTAAATCAAGCCAATTTTCTTTTTCTCTTCTTGAAAGAAATCTTACAATGATTGATCTATTTTTATTATAATGGAATCTCCCAAATCTACAGAGAGCAGAAACAGAAATGTATTTTTCTGTGGGTTTTGAATTTGTAAAGTTTCCGAGATTTCAACGTTCATTCTGTATAGAAGCTGTGGGACATTATGCAATGGCTATTAAGATTACTGCTCCTACCTTGTTTACATAACTCACATAAGATAACATAATTCATATAAGACAGACTGTTAGTCCCATGTCTCATCAATCGCTTACAGTATCAACAAATGGCCAACGGTGGGCCTTTCACTGTTTTTATTTTTATTTCGAAAATTCGATGGAAATTTTAGATCGAAAAGCTTCATTTAAGAACGTTTGAAAATGTTTTTGCAATTTTTCCCTTTTAATTTAGGCTTGAAGTATTATTTTTTTAATTGAAAAATTCTGCATTTTTATAAAAATTTGAATTAAAGACTGAAATTATAAACAGTTTTTATGTGCAGCTTAAAATTAACTAGATGCGGACCATAAAAGCAAATAAACAAAGATAAAAAAACAAAATAGTACGACGTACGTTTCGAACCCCCGTTTGTTAAAAGCAATCTTTCTTGAACGGATTCGTGATTGTGACTATCACGAATCCGTTCAAGCAGGATTACTTTTAATAAAGGGGGGGGGGGATACTTTTTAAGGAACCCCACAACAGACGGGGGTTCGAAACGTACTTCGTACTATTTTATTTTTTTATCTCTGTATATGTGCTTTTATGGTCGGCATTTAATTAAAGACTGAAATGTTTGAATGGGCAAAAATACATACTTCCAAAATAAGGAAACAAAATATCAAGTGAAGGTAGAAAATGAATTGTCATAGTTTTTGGTCAAAGAAAGGACTGAGACAGGGGGTCCACTCAGCCCTTTACTATATTTAAATAGGATGTTTAGAAAAGAAGTTGAAGGAGGCAAGCACACGAGCTGTTAAGATGGGGCAAAGTAACATAAGATATCTTGCTTACACCGACGATTTTGTAATAATATCAAATAATATTATAGACATGCAGGAGAAGATAAATGTTACGGCAAAATTCTTGAAGGGATTAAAATTAGAAAGTAATTTCCGAAAAACAAAAATGGTTAATTTTAAAAAAAAATTTTTTTTTTAAAAAAAGCATAAAAATAAAGAATTGTTTTGGGAGGGAAAGGTAATTGAAACAGTAAATGAGTATAACTATCTAGGCTATTGGATGAATGGATGCAATAGCCCAATAAGTCAGATAAAAAATTTAAATAATAAAGATATATCAGCGGCAGTGGCTCTTTGATAAATTAGCTAAAATATCCATGATATATGTGGCAGAAATTTATGGGTGGGCAAAAAGAGGGGAAATAGAAAAAATACAGTAGAACCCCGATTATCCGCGAGCGAATGATCCGCCAGTGCTGCGAAAAATTTTTGTAATTACGAACCTCAAAAAAAAAAAACAATTTTAATCCAAGCTAACAACAGGGAAAATACAATAGGCCCTACAGTGCGAAGGTCAAAAATTACTGATATGTTTATTGTGCATCGTGATCCTATAGGCCTTCTCGGAATTTGTGGATGCAAACGTAAAGCAAAGGTTTCTGCTTTACTGTACATATTTTAAAAGTTTTACATATTATGTTTTTTATACAATGAAACTCAGTATTTAATGGTGAAATATTTTTTTTCGTGTTTACACATCATTTTCAGTCTTTTTTCGGGTTATCCGCGATTTTCGTTATCTACTGAAGCCCTTGCCACCCAATTCCGCGGATAATCGGGGCTCTACTCTATAAAAAAAAAATATAAAAATTCTTATAGGATTAAATTGGAATATCCCAAATTATGATTTGAGAATGGAAATTGGTTTTGTAGAAATGTTTATCCATCCTTTGAAAAAAGCTGTAAATTATATTAGGAAGATTTTTGAGGTGGAAGATTACAGGTTTCCAAAAGAGTGTTGGATTCAAATGGAAAATGATAGAGTAAATGGGTTAAGAAATAAATGGAGAGATAAAATTTCAAAATATTTAAATAGTATCGATCTGTCAGATGAGTAGATGGAGGAAAATTTTAGGTTTGGAAATAAAAAGGTATTTAAAGAAATAAAGCAAAGAATGGAGGATAACGTGTGGGAAGAATCGAGGCATAAAATAATAGCGTCCACTAATAAGATTTGGTATAAAAATATTTATACGAATAATAGAATGAAATATTATCTCAGTGGAACTGATAAATGGTGGATAAAAAAGATATATTGGAAAATAAGATGTGGAAATTATAATAATTTAAATATATATAACAAAAAATAAGAAAATATATGTAAATTTTGTAATGTAGGAAAATTAACA
This sequence comes from Thereuonema tuberculata, assembly GCA_023159025.1. Classification (NCBI taxonomy): domain Eukaryota; kingdom Metazoa; phylum Arthropoda; class Chilopoda; order Scutigeromorpha; family Scutigeridae; genus Thereuonema; species Thereuonema tuberculata. The sequence goes on from JAFIDM010090594.1 coordinate 16,634, forward strand.
TTGGAACCTATTATTTTATATTGTGAAAGTGTTAAAATAGATAAATGGTTAAAAGTGTAAAAGGAACATACAGAGAAAGAGATAATAGTAAAGATGTTATATGAAGAGAAATGTAATAAAAATTTATGTATAAATAAGGTAATGGAGAAGTGGTCTGATATAATAAGAAATACAGAGATAATTATGTAAAAAAAAAAAAGGCGTTCTCCCCACCCCTTGTGAAGGCGATAGCTCGTACAGGGGTTTAATTAATTCGAACTGTTGTAAATCATTAATATTTTAAGCATTATTATTGTTTAGTATTGTATATAAAATCACCAAATGAAATGTATTCAATATAAAATGTGTAAATAAATATTTACAGAAATCTTTTTATATATAATTAGTTCAGTAGCAATTTGAGTAAATCTTAGCTTCCCGAAATTTTTAAAATGACGTTATTTTTTTGGGGGTTGTTGCTGATTTTTCCCTAACTTCTACCCCCCCCCCCCCACTTCCCCAAAATAAAATCCATTATACGCCCCTGACTCGAACTATAAATAAATAAACTGTAAAATAGAAAAAAAAAATAAGAATGATTCCTAAAGAATCTGAGAATTTAGAATGAAAATTCGTTTTTATTCAAAGTATATTGAAGAATTTATTTTTCTCTGGTAAATACTCAAATGCAATTTACAATGATTTTGTTATTTCGATGTAATTATCGAAAATTACTTCGATATTATGTCTCAGAAAAGTAAAAAATTATTTTGCGGCGACTGCAAAAGGAGGCGACTAACGTAGTTATTTTTGGCGAGATAGTTTCAGTACATTCCTGATAATACAAATGACCTTCCACTGCTTTTATTATTATTTCAAAAATTCGGTAGAAATTTTACGTCAAAAAGCATCGTTTAGGAACGTTTGGAAATGTTATTGCAATTTTCCTTTTTAATTTAGGCATGAAGTATAATTTTTTTAATTGAAGAATTCTGCATATTTATAAAAATTTGAATTAAAGACTGAAATGCTTGAATGGGCAAAAATGCATATTTCGTAAAAACTAAGCAAAATCTTTTAAAACTATCTTAGAAAGCAACCAGTTAAGGAAAGAATAAAGATATATATTGATTACATACAACTTACGAAAGTATACGTATTTTATAAGGAATTGAAAATGAAATGAAAAAGAAAATGCTTATACGTTTATTATCTATTAATTTTATAATTTAGAATCGCTCTCTTCTCACTTAGTTATTTATAACAATTTTGACGTAAGCTTTGGTTATTCTCGTGACTTTCAAGTAAAGAATATCAAATAAAAATAAAAGTTTAAATTGTTATATTTTTAAATTTTAGAAGTTTAAGGAAATATTTTGATTATCTAAAATTGGATATATAAAACATCATTAATAATGTTGATATTATAATACTGTTTAAATTAATGTAAATTTAGGAGATTCAGAACTCTTATCAACTTGTATGTTTTAATATGATTTATAAAGTAAGAGAAAACAAAAATGATGGTGGTTTATTAAGAAAAAACATATGTTATAAAAGAAATGAATATTGACACAATTACCCATGAAAATTTAACATGCACTGTAAATAATATTACAAATGATTTTGAAATAACTTTATTTGCTTTTTTGAAACCACCTAATATTAATAACAAAGATTTCTTAATTGAATTGCAAAATATTTTAAACTATTTTATTTTTAACCTTGGAATGAATTGAAGGTCTTGAAGATATTTTAACAAAACAAAATGAGAAAGCACAAGTAAATAACGAAACGGCCGTTCCCTATTCCTTTTGATTGATTCGAATCGAATCAGAAAGACATTTATTTACTTGTTGCTGCTCTTATTTCTCATTTTGTTTTATCTTATTTGTAACTTATGCAAAATATTATGCGATGTTTATAGTGGTGAGATATAAACATTCATATATTAGACGATACAATAAATCCTGTTTTCAGAAATACATAGAGATTTACTTTTTGCTAAATATATTCTATTAACAAACTCACAAGGGATATTAAGACAAATATATCTACCTGAAAAACATGTATTGACCATGGTTTTGCTAAAGAATGTAGTTCATTTTATTGAAAAATTATAAAGACTGATGTATCTGATCATTACATGATAATGTTACAACTGAGAAATTTGAAGCAAAGCATAAACCTAGATAGAGAATCAAATACCGAAACAAAAACCACAGCTTTCTATTAAATTAATGAAGAGAAACCTGCTCGTTTTTATAAAAGAACTCCTAGATGAACTAATGAAACATAATATGCTACCGGCATGTGGGGCTCGGGGACGTACTTTCTCCCACAGCCGGCGGCTAGGGGGGACTTTACTGCGATGATCGACACAATGGCTTCACCTGTGTGAATGTAGAACAGAATGGGGTTAAATCAAGCTTTATTTCTTTATTGTCAAATTCAAATGCGGCACAAAGTTCTATTTGTCCTGCTCTTCAGCTCAGGGATACCCTCTTCACACACCCCACGTTGTATGCAGATCCTCACGGCTACAGTTAACTTTCCTCTAGACGTCCCTTCTCCAGTCCGGTCGTCGCGAGGACTTGGCGGCGAAAGGTGACTCTGATGCGACTGGGAACTGCTTCTCCGTAGTCGCGTCTTCCCGGGTACGGAAGTCGCGGAATCCCTGCGGACTTAGGTAAATGTTTTGCGGCAACGAAGGACTTCTTCATGGTCGCCCTCTTCTTAGGCCCGGTCGTCTCGGTAATGCTGCGGACTCCGGTGCACCTTCTACGGCTAGGACTGGCTTCTCTCGTTGCCGTAGGTATCCCTCTTCTTCCTTGCTGGAAGTATCCTCTATTAGCTGGGGTGAACGGCGTGGTTCTTCGACCAACCAAAAATGCTTCTTAGCCTCTCGGGCTATCTGTCCTTCACTTTGAGTAAACTTCCTACTTGCGACTGGCTGTCGCCAAGACGAACTTCTGGCTCCTCCGAAACTGGAGACTCTGCGGTGGGGGTTGCCACGCACCCAATTGTCAGACGAACATCTCTCTTCTCCGTAACTGGAGACTGTGATGTGACTGTTGCCACTCGCCCAACTGCCTTTCAACGGCTCTATTCCTCTATTTAAGGCCGCTCGCCGCCTCGTTCCAACCTCCGGACTGATCAACTTCGAATGAGGAAGCCGGGTTGGACGAGGCGATTCTGAATGCGAGGAGTGTTCAAATCGAATGGTAACAATATTACGAATCTTAATAAAATGATTGATCCGTTAAAGAAAAAATGATGTGGAAAGGAAGACAAAAAATCCGTTAATAAAAATGGTTCATCCCCTTATAATAAAACTAACAAAATATAAACAGCATTGGATGACAGATGAATTATTAGAACTTACAAAAAAAAAGATGAAATTTAACAAAAGTAATAAAATATGTTTAGAAAATTATAAGAAAAAAAATCTTATAAATAAATTAATAAAAAAAAATACTACGAGAAAAGTAATGAAATTCGCATTAATTACTAAAACAGCTTTACATTCAAATATTTTGAATGATATTTAATCCCTAACAGCATTTCAATGTTTATAATTTCGAATGTTTGGTTTGTAAGAATTTTTCTAATTTTCTGGCACTAATTTACTGACAACAAACTAATTTGAATTGTAAATATAAAAGTTAGATTGGCTCTAATTGTAACAGTAGAGCATCGATTATCCGAAACAATGTGGCAAGGGGGGGGGGAGGATAACTGATATTTCGGATAGCCGATCATTTACGAAAAAATTGTACCAGGAAAATTGCACAGCATACCATAGCAGTGATGCATAATTTGTTTGCCTGAAAACCAGGTGCTTACATTTCATTCTTACAAACTATGTATTTAATTGGCGTTTTCTGCCAATACAGACCAGTTTCGTCTGCGTTTAGACATTGTTTATTTTTTTAAAAAAACTCTTATCAATGTGTTTTTTTAAAACACTCTTTAAAATGTGCAGCTGCTATCAGCCGATAGTTTTCAATTAATTTTTTAAATTTTTGTCTACTGGAACGCCTTCGGTTAACCGATGTTTCGGTTGATTGGTATTCGTATAATCGATGCTCTATTGTAATCCTGTAATTACGTTTCACGAAGTCATCAGAGCATCAGACAGACAAAGTGACTTTATGAGCATCATGTATCTTCCTAGCAATTGGAATAGAAATGCTTATATTTCAAAAAAGAAAAAACTTATTTACGATTTTTAACAGATGTAGAATGCTTTGGAGGTTATTTAAGATAGAAGGTTGGCTCCGCAGCGAAAACGGTTTCTATTGGCTAAAGCAATGACATCACCTGGATGCAAGGTTGGATTGCAGAGCACTCGGATTTTTAGTATATCTTCCAATAACTATTTCTAACTCAAAATGAAAGTTTTGAAGTATTTATAGTTTCTCCCGAATTAAATATTATTTTTTGTCAGTGACTTACGATATTTTAGAAAACAACTGGAAAAAATATTAGGAGAAAAAGGAATTTTAATTTTCTTTTCATCTCTAACGGTAACACAAATTTACTTTCCTTAAAAAATATCTTTGTAAATTTTCATGTATTTAAAAGAGAAAGATTTCATTGGCAAAAATCTAATGAAGAAAAAGTTTCCACTGTTAGGAAATTCAAAGTTTTTCTAGACTTGAAAGACCGTAAATTACCTAAACTTTCTTTCAATGAAAATGCAGGGACCTCAAACCATCATTTATTTGTACAAAATAACAAAAAAGAAAAACAAAACCAAAAAAAAATCACGAATTTCATTAACTTTTTTCCTAGCTTATGCGCAGTCTGAGCCAAATATCAAGGGTAAATTCTGCTGATGATTCCTAATACGGATGAAACAGCTGTTCAGGATTTCCGTTGATGTTGGCTGAGTGTGCGAAGGCATATTTACAGTCCAGTTTTGATTTTTTTATATGATTTTTGAATTATTATGGACATAGTTCTGCTTTTTTTTTCAATTTCTTTGCTAGCATTTCGTTAATTTTCTTTAATTTTCATTGGTCTTTATTGAGAATTTATTAAAAAGAAATTATATTTTGAAATATTTCAAGAAAATAACAACGAAATTTATAATTTCTACACACACACACACACACAAAGTTCTTAACGTGTGCCAAAATAATGTTAAAAAGTCCAGCCCGCACACATAGATTAAAAATTACATTACAAATTTAAAAAGGTTAAAAAACAGGAGCTCTAGCTTTCACCAACAATAAGACGTGGCTTCATCAGGAGAGATAGTTCGAAAGACTATCTCTTCTATTTAAAAAAATTTAAAAAAGTTAAAAAACAGGAGCTCTAGCTTTCACCAACAATAAGACGTGGCTTCATCAGGAGAGATAGTTCGAAAGACTATCTCTTCTATTTAAACCATAATGGACCAATGAGAAGGGTTAACCATTTCATTGGTCCGTGCGAACCGCAATAGGAGCCGGCTGGAAGATGGAGACATCTAGCGGAGATCACAGGCCGTTGGATAAACTGCCAACACAAACACATGGCGTTGTTTAGAAACAGATGGCTTTTCACCTGGTGGAGGCAAAGTGCCTCAAAATAATAAAAACAGAGAAAAAAAGAAACGAGAAAAAAAAAAAGAAAGAAAATAAAAAGAAGCAAAAACATAAAAATAAATAAAAGTAGATGAAACAAAGAAAACATAAAATAAATAATAATAAAAAAAAAAACAATAAAAGGAAAATTGAAAAACTGGACAAATAGAAACAAAATGAGAAATGAAAACAAGAAAAAATAAATATGAAAAATAACAATGAAAATATAAAAAAATATACACATTAATTCCACTACTTTCTTCTTTTCTTCTTTGCCAAAGAATATTGCTTGATGTTCCGGATGGAAAGGCCATCATTGTAGCAGTCTTCGTGACCCATATAAGGACCGACTCTTTGCACTTCCTCAGAAAAAGGTTAACCGCACTATCGACAATCACAGGATTGTGATAATCTATGCGGTGACTGGTGCTGCTGCAATGGGGGACCGTAGCATAAGCCGTATCCCTTCTATCTCTAGCCCAAACGTGCTCATCAACCCTCTCCACCAAGGCCGACCTTCTATTTGTCCAGTTTTGTTTCATCTACTTTTATTTATTTTTATGTTTTTGCTTCTTTTTATTTTCTTTCTTTTTTTTTCTCGTTTCTTTTTTTATCTGTTTTTATTATTTTGAGGCACTTTGCCTCCACCAGGTGAAAAGCCATCTGTTTGTAAACAACGCCATGTGCTTGTGCTGGCAGTTTATCCAACGGCCTGTGATCTCCGCTAGATGTCTCCATCTTCCAGCCGACTCCTATTGCAGTTTGCAGGAACCAATGAAATGGTTACCCCTTCTCATTAGTCCGTTATGGTTTAAATAGAAGAGCTGACTGTCTTTCGAACTATCTCTCCTGATGAAGCCACGTTTTACTGTTGGTGAAAACTAGGGCTTCTGTTTTTTAACCTTTTTAACTTTTAAAATCTAAAAAGTATGTTTAAATAAATAAACATGTATACATGGTGTTTCTAAATTCATAGAACAAACTTTAAGGAGTGTTACGCTAAAACAGTGTATGTCCGCAATTGTTGCATTTCCATTCTACGACAGGTTGAGGATCGTCCCAACAAAAGCACCAGAGGTGTAGGGTAGATGTGAACCGCATGGGGAATTTTGCACCAGGAGCAATTACACCCATTCAATTTAGAGAATTTACGCATTGAAGGCTGAGGATTATCTTCGGCGCGTAGACTTCTGCCGCTGGTTTATGTAACAGAGTTCAGTGCAGCCGGATTTTCCAGCACATGGGCTCTTCACAGATCAGGCATTGTTTAATTGTGAGGAAGTGTTTAATGTGCACAATGCTCATGTCTGGACAAACACAAATCCACACGATACAAGGCCACACGCTTACCAGCAACGAATCTCTCTCATTCTTTGGGAGTTTGCTTATTTGTTTATTTGTTTGTTTGATACAAATTTCGTAATTTCTATTAAACTAACTTCCCGATGACTTGAAACTTTAAACATAGCTCAAAACTGGATGATAATTCAATATTATCCCTTTATCTCCCTTGTCCACTTAAATGGATATTTTTAAAAATAGTTTCCTCATAAATCTACAGTAATAATATTCCTTAAGCGTCATTGCATTTACAAAAAATAGTGAGTTAACATTTTTACCGGTAGAGGTCAGTGATATTGAAGCAAAAGGCAACCGTTTCATTGACCACTAGCGCCATTTTCTCCATCGCTTCGACAAAATCGAAGGCTATTATGAATGAAGTATCACAGTGAGGAGATTATCTTTCGAAAATAAACAATATTTTTAATGAAATAAATTAACTCTATGCGTCAGAAAGTGCAGATGTCAACTTTGTAAAGAGAATTTACATTTGTTATTGAATCGTCAACACTCGCGCAACGTAGTAGGTTTGTCGTCAAAATGAATATTCCACTATTTACAAATCTGTCATAGGGGTTTTTAGTTTGAATGGTTAAGCAATTTTTTTTTTTTTATTTTTCTTAATGTTTCTCAGTCCTATCAGGTGTGCTTAAAAAGAAATGCACATCTGTAGTATATCTCTGATAATTAATATAAGTATCCTAAAATACAAAAATTAATAATAAGTTTAATAAGATTCATATAGGGTTATTTAAATTAAGTATAAGAGAGAAAGAATAAGTGTAAGAAAGTATATTAATAAAAATTAAACATTTGATTAGTGATATAATAAACTTAACACCAAATCAAAACTAGAAATATTATCAATAATTAGTACTAAAATTTATTAATTGACTCTAGTTTTTAAAATAAATTAAGTAATTATAGTAGTAAAATGTTATTGTAATATTACTATATTACCATCTATTTAAATTAAATAATGGTTTAAACTAATAACTATTATAATTTTATCTTATTTTCAATTACATCGGAAATTAATTTTTCTTTTATTTCCTTAATTTTTTGAGATTCATAATTTTCCCACTTAATTTGTTTAAATAATTTGTAAATAATATGGCTTTTCAAACGATATCCATAATTGTTTTTAATCTTATAGTTATTTAAGGAGTACAGCCAATTATTTCTCGTTTTTTTTTCTTCCTTACTTCTATTTCTTTCATTTTTTATATCAAAGAAATTTTTTATTATTATATCATAAATAAATTTTTCTTCTATTGTTAGTATTTTAAATCTTTTTCTAATACTGTTTTTTTCATCTATTCTTTTGTTTTTGAAATTAATAAAAACTTTATCTAATATTTTAAATAATATTCTGTTTATATTTTCAGTTTGCTTCTTATTTATGAAAATCCAGAAATATAGGCCATAGTTTAAAATTGAATCTATATAAGATTTAAAAACAATTAACTTTTGTCTAAAAGGAATTATTTCCTTCAAATTGTGGAATAAATATGTTAACGTATTTAATTTTTTTATGACATATTGGTAATGTTCATTCCATGAAAATTTCTCGTCAATAAAAATTCCCAAATATTTTTGTTGAGTTATGTATTCAATTTTTTCACAATTGCATTGGTAATTATTTATTGGACATATATTGTCAATATTTTTACATGTTATATTATGTAACATATGGTATGGTTTTTTATTAATAATTTTATTTTTATTTTTTATTATCATGATTTTCGTTTTTTTTTTAATATTTATAGTCATATGGTTTTGTACTGCCCATTTGTTTACATTATTTAAATCTATTTGCAATTTATTATACGCATTTGATTGTTCTGTATCTTCCGCCAAAACAAGAACATCATCAGCATATATGTAAATATTTGAAAGGCTCACGCAATTACTTAATGAATCCATATATATATTAAATAATAAAGGTCCCAAATTAGACTCCTGTGGAACTCCAGATTTAACTCAATAATTATTAGAATATTTAATATTTAATAATTTACAATATCAGTTCAAGCTAGTAGGTTTATCGTGAAAATGAATATTCCACTATTTATGAAACTGCGAAGAGAATTCATTTACTTTTTGATGAAAAATTTAATTTTTTTTAACAACTAATTGTTATCGTATTTACTTAATCTCATCAAACTGTTTAAAATCGATTGAAAAATATCATACACACAAGACTAAAAAGTAAAAAGTAATTAATTATAAAAAAATAATTTTTTTAATATACCATGTTTTTAAA
>JAFIDM010090594.1:26192-45104 GCA_023159025.1 Thereuonema tuberculata
TTTAAAAACATGGTATATTAAAAAAATTATTTTTTTATAATTAATTATTTTTTACTTTTTAGTCTTGTGTGTATGATATTTTTCAATCGATTTTAAACAGTTAAAAAAACAGCGGAAGAAAAGTGTAACTAAATAAATTATTAAAAAATAAGTAATAATTGTTGGTTTTAAACAGGAATTACACAGTATAACAGGTATACAAATGAACGACGAGACAGTATATGAAGAAAAAGGTTCTTTAAAATTAATAAAAAAAAAATATTTAAACATAATTTTAAACAGGCCATTTGATGCAGTTTTGCTATTCCATTTCAACATTGTTTTTCTTAGTTTGTCTGTTGGTTTTACTGTTCGTTTGTCTGTGTGTATCATCCTACAATCACTGAACGGATTTTCATAGAATTTGTTAAGTTGCTTATTTAAGGTTCAACATAAAACACAGACTCATTTCCTTTGGTCTCTTGCTACAATGATTGGACTGATTTCTTTCAATTTTGCTTTGATGTTTATTTGTGATCGAATTCAAAATTTAAGCACAATTATTTTGATCTCCAGTCCAGCCTCCAATCCTCAAAATTGACTTCTTAGCGTTGCATGTTCAGTCCATACTATGCGATGGATAGCTAAGCGTACATCTGCAGTGCAATTGATGGCAATTGAATACACGCCCAATAGCCATGACGTAACTATTTGTAAGCCAATGAGAAACAGCCGCGCCTCAAAACACAGGAGCGGATTTAATTGACAGTTTCCTCAAAATGACGGAATGCAAAATAGTGCTGAGCAGCGCTTGAGAAATTATTTTCAAAGTCGAGGATTGTTTCCGACAGGAATTGGAGAATGAAATTTACATTCAAATTGTCTCATTTAAAAGAAATACTGTTTCAATGTGTATTTCTTTGAATCCTGTAGTAGAGGCTACTGCTGCTGTAACATCCCACGTGACTTGACCCGATTACCTTTGTACGTTGGTTGCACTTTAGTAACATTTTTTATAAACATGTAAGACTCACTTATAAAAAAATATACATACAAACTTAGAGAATTTTGCCGAATTTTATGAAAAAGATGATTTTAGACTTCAACTTTTATTATTTTGTTGCAGTGGGAAAGATATTAAAGAAAAACCCAATTTCGGGTAATGATTTCTTCTGCTAATTTACTAACTGTAAGGTGGTATCCATTGGACTTAATGATAGTTCGGTTGAAGTCAATTTAACGACTATTTTAAATTTATTTCTATATTTCAGAGGAATATATTTCACGTAGAGAGGGTTATCTTTGAAGCACATGCTGGAAAAATCGTCACAGACCGTATGGTTATCAAAAATGTTGGAACTGCAAGCCTTATCATGAATTTTGCAGTGGGTATATTATACAAAGAAAGTATATCAAAATTCTTTTAGGATTAAATTGGAAGACCCCAAACTATATTTTGAGAATGGAAATTGGTTTTGAAGAATTTTTTACCATTATAAATAAAATAAAAATCCATTATACGCCCCTGACTCGAACTATAAATAAATAAACTGTAAAAGGGAAAAAAAAATAAAGATAATTCCTAAAGAATCTGAGAATTTAGGACGTGAGAAAAGAAAATTCGTTTTTTCCATATTTAAATTTTTATTCAAAGTTTATTGAAGAATTAATTTTTCTCCCTGGTAAAAACTCAAAATAATTTAAAGTGATTTTGTTATATGGAAGTAACATTTCAGAATTACTTCGAAATTCTTAAATTGAAGAAAAGTAAAAAAATTATTTGTTCCACGATGCTTTACTTGATAGCTAACACACTCATTTCTGGCGAGATTGTTTCAGTACATTCCTGATAACACAAATGACCTTCCACTGTTTGTTTTTTTGATTTCCAAAATTCGGTGGAAATTTTCGGTCAAAAAGCATCATTTAAGAACGTTTGAAAATATTTTTGCATTTTTTCCCTTTTAATTTACGCATGAAGTATTATATTTTTAATTGAAAAATTCTGCATGTTTATAAAAATTTGAATTAAAGACTGAAATGTTTGAGTGGGCAAAAATGCATATTTCCAAAAAACTAAGCAAAATCTTTTACCATTATCGCATTTAAATTTACTTAAACCAGAGGTGCACAAGGCGCGGCCCGCCTGTGTATTTGTTGCGGCCCGGCAGATTCAGAATCAATGCTTAGGACTTTTTGTTTTTTTTTGTTTTACTACATTGATAAACTGTTTGGCTTTACGCTTGCCATAAGTGTGTTCACAACTACTAGATACAGGTTTCAATGGTGACACTCCTAAAACTGAAACTGACGCATTTAAGTCTTCTTTAATTTTCAGTGGATGATTCATTTTATATTGTTTAAGTCAGTGGTGCACAACCTTAAGAAGTCTGAGGACCAATATTTTTATGAAAGGTCTGATTGAGGGCCACAGCATCTCATCCTCCAACCTTTATGATATCTGACTAATTAATAATTTGATAATGACATTTATTATAATAAGTAGTAATAATACAGTAATTTACGTAAATGTCTTATTAATTAATGATTTGAAAGTGTCCTTTATAATAATAAAAATATAAAAATAATAAAATGTAATTTACATCAACTTCAAATGATCAAATAATTCTCCAGTTGTGTTTACTATTGGAATGTTGGTATGAAAGTCTGAGACAGTTGCTATGGCAAGTTATGATATTTTTCAATGGATCTGTTGGCAGCAATGGAAAGGATCAAATTTATTTTTAAGTTGGACACTGCCGGGCCGCAACAAACATACCGGCGATCCGCGCGTTGTGCACCTCTGGTTTGAGGGGAATTAAATCCTAATTTTAATTAAGTGAATATAAGTAAATTTTAATAAATGAAAACCAATGAGTGCACATAAATAAACAAAAATATGCCCTTGAGTTGTCAACAGAGAGAATCAACAGAAGGAATGGCTTATAGGGCATATTATAATTCAACAATCAGATGAAAATAACGATGTTGAAATTAACTGTGTGTCACCTGCAGAATCCCATTTACTTTCCTGGCCCTGTACACACGACAAAATTTGGATTCCATATACAAATATCATCTGCATAGTGAAAGCTCCCAAAGTGGACAGATGTTTAAATTGGATCAGAGAACTGTTACAAAAAAATTTTAACGCTTCTATCAAAATGAAAATTCATATACATTATATTTAATATTGTATTAAAATAGATTTTCCCTACAGAGATGTTATTAAAGTTGACTTCATAAATAAAGTAGATTGTTGCTTTTTAAAACCATTTCAACTTGTTTTTGTTTTGTTTTCTTGCCCAAAAGCATAACTCCATTTTTTTTAAGTTTGAAAGGGAAAGGATTTCGTTAGGGGTTTTGAATTTTATACTATATTTTATTGTATAAATATGAAACTCTGGAGAAAATTTCAACTTTAAATTCAATTGTCTACATTACTAAATAGTCGATTGAAAATAAGCCAAATTTGCTACTTTTCACTTTACTGCCAATTTCAGAACCTCATATTTTTTTAAATATCTGACGGAATTGCTTAATATTTATTTTATGTATCAGAAAGTATCTAAAGAGTTCCTGTTTCAAATTTCATACGCTTCCAGCTTTATTCTCAAAATCTATGAAGGATTAAAACTTCACTTTTGTTTTCGATAACATTACAAAATGCCTACTTTGTAAGCCTATCTCAGGAATACTAAAAGACTCAAACTAATTATAATATATTATTTATTATGATATATATGCATACTCTTAGCTTATGAAAGCTTGTTTTTCTGGCTCAAGTAGTTCTTTATTTATACAGCTCTAAAAATGCCCGAAAAGTTTATGGAAAACCAGTTACAAATTGCAGACCTTACTTCTGAATGCTATTCCTCAGAAATGTTTAATATTAGCACAATAATATTTGATAGGCTTTGATACAAGGAGTAAAGGTATCTTTGTGGGAAATTTCATTAAAATCGGAGAGGGTCACGTGAGAAATTAAAAAAAAATTTTGCTTCTTTGACATGGAATGACCTATATACAACAACAGTTTCATTAATAAGGAAAATTATAAATTGCTGGGCTGCTTCCCAAGAACACAATTTCGAAATAATATGGAGGTAGAGTATACACATTTATATACATATATCTATATTCACACACGCACACATGTACATACAACTGCATTTAATCATATATGTTCTTTGTATGGACAGTAACAGAATCCCCAAAAGAGCAATGTTTTGTTTCCACCAGGTAGATGTAGGGGTGAGGAAGACCACTTAATATCTGGCGTTGGACATTTTTGAAGGATCTGGAACAAATGCATATTAGATGGGATGAAGCCGAAGACCTGGCAGTGTCTGATCGCACTCGTTGGAAGAACCTTGTTGTCCGATGTTCTACTTAGCATGGGTGGAACTAGTAAGTAAAAGACTGTTTCCACAAAAAGAAAAAAAAGCATTACGTTTTAGAAAATTTATTGTGAATTCTTCATGCAAAGACATTTTCCAGTTGAAAAGAACTTTTTTTCCGTTAATGTTATTAGGCTTATTTCTAGTTTAAGCTTATTTCCACTATTAAGTTATCAAGTTTTTTTTTCTTTTATCTCTCCCATGATTTATAAATCAAAACTTGATTAGAAATACTCATATTCAAAGTGTTTATCTATTTTTAATGGTTCATTTTCATGTTAAACTAAATTCAAAAATTTGTATTTAACTAATAATTTTGAATTTTACGTGCAGTTTTTTACAAATTAAATTAAATATAGAATCAGGCTACACAACCAAAAAGAATTTGCTACTTTAAAAATTTGTTATAAGTTTCAGGAAAAACAATTTGTTTCATTTTACTTTTAATAATGAGACATCTTTGATCCTCGGTTCATTAGTAGAATTTCGAAATAATTCTATGAATCGAATATTACGTTGTTTGAAACTGCTGATGTTGGTGATGGGAAGAATTTAGAAACTGAGTTCATTTAGTAGAACTTGTATTATTTACATCCCGAAAGAAATGACACAGTGAAAATCCAGAAAGAAAAGGCAAATTATATTTGTATTACAGATAGAATTCAAGATGTGTTTTAATAATTTAAAGAAATAAGTAAATCATTTTTTATTTCTAATGGAGAATGCCCAATTATTTTAAAAATACAACTACAGTTCATGTCGAAAATAAATACAAAAGTTGTGTGGCAATTACTTAATGCAAAAAAACTCCGGTCGCAGTGCTTTGCTTCTTTGCCACCCACATTCACTACATAACATAACATAATGTAAAAAAAATCCAGGTATTTCTGCCATATCTCTATTCTTGATAAACTCAACTGTTGGAAATCTAAATGAATTTAAAGATAAGGCTATCTTTTATATTACATTATAATAAAATATATTAACTTATTATATCTTGGTCAAGTTGATGTTATTTTCGTAAATTAAAATATTAAATTTTTAATAATCTATTTTACTTTTTGAATGATTTGTTTTATTCATAGTTTGAATAATTTCTATCACGTGAACATTCGAGAAGGATTAGAATTATGATCGTTCCCTTACAGGGCAAACTTCCTTGGTAGAGCAAGGACTGGATAAGAATACAGGTATACTACTCTTCCCTTTACGACCGAGTTCCATTCCGACGACTACGTCGTTAAGCGAATTGGTCGATAAACGCGGAGCTTGCGCCGGAAATATAGGATCGTTGTAAAATTATGAAATTATGCAACAAACTTCAAATTCATTCAGAAAAAGACATGCATATGTATGTATTATCGTTTGTTTATTTGGTTAGCTGGAGCTATAGAGGATCCAGGTACGGGAGATGACGACGATGAAATAGAAGTTCTACCTTCAAGGGCGGAGGTCCTGGATGTAACAGTCGAAAAGAAACTCGTAAGTATGGTTTGCTTTGTAATCTTCTTTTTTTTCTTGATAAATTTCTCTATAGCACTTTAAAAGTTCACTCATCCCACATTCAACTTTATTAAAACGTTCAGTATTTGGATGCATAGTCTCAAGTTTAAATTGATATTTTCTTATTAGATCATTCATGCTCCTAGGATATTAGATAATAAAAAAAAATAATTGGGGTAAGGGTGGGGCAGACAGACACGGGGGCAGACAGACATCCCCTAAGAAAAGGGTCATTATTTCACGTGTCAAAGTTGCCAATTCTAGTTCCACTATTAGGAAGCGAAACGAAATGTAGATGGCGCAACAGTCAACATCGTGTGGTTGATCAGTCGCCCAGCTGAGCACCCACGTGTGTATATGTCCGAGGGAAAAATCAAGAAAAAGCGATGTGGAAGGAATTGTTGTGTTCCCCAATGCTTTAATAAGGTTTATGGATGTAATAACAATATAAGTCTTGTGGGAGAGTAAATTTTTTTCGATACGGGGTATTAACTAAATTATTAACCGTATGCGACAGGGTTCGTAACCCTAATACCTTCGATGTATTCTGGAACTTTACTTAGGTCCTTAATCAGGGCGAATAAACTTTACCTGTTTACTGTAAACTGCTGCACGCCATAAAGTTGTAACCTTCTTGGTTGTTCTTCTGAGCCCTAAAATAACCCTGATTGAATAACTGTAATGCTTAACTATTTTAGCAGAGTAAATAAATACTTTTGCACTCAACGTTAAATCAATAATAATTTATTTACAAAACGAAGAATCAGTTCCTTTACATACATATAAATTCTTTTTCTGTTATTCTTATTTTTCCATTAACACTTGTATGGTATCAGCCTGAATATTAACTAACAGTTCTTTGTATTAATATCCGCTTTATTAAAAGTTCGTTTACACTTGACCTTTCTTCTAAAATGCAAAGACTTTACTTTAAACTTTTAATACTTTCTTTAGACGTCTTCATAAGACTGTGAATTTTCCTTTAAGTTCTAAACTAAATTCTTTAACGTTTAACAGAGTCCTCGGAAAAGAATTCACTTGATCCTTTTACCTATCTATACTTTACATTAATAAGATTTCACCTTTTATTAATGAACATTCTTTATCATTAAACTTAGTCCGTAATATCTTGATTAAATCTTCTACTTATAAAAGCTTTATCATCTTGATAAATCCTTGCGCTTTGCTAACTAAGAACTTTCTATAAATCTTTAATCTTTAGCTTTACTTGCTTGATTAATCTTTTAATAAATTACTTTAAAGCTTGGACTAATCTTTATCTTTCTTAAATTCTTGATTAATCTTTAAACGCCGTTAAATACAATCAGGAATAGGCATTTCGATTCTTTCAAAAAATATCATTCTGCTGAATTAAAATGAAAATAAATTGACTTACATTATTTTCATCTCTGATGTTTTGTCGTAATTAGAACGTCCTTCCATAAGCCTAATCTCATCGTATGTTGCGTTGCCTAGCGACAATAAAACAACTCCTGAAAAATATCACAAATTGAGATTAGCTCCTTTGGCATATGAAGGTTGAAAATACTATTTCAACTTTCGATAAATTCCTTGCAATAATTCGATACACAAATCCTTTTCTTTTGATCGAATAAAAATGCCAAAGATTCCATCGTTGATTCCTGAGCCTTAAGAGAATCAACGGCCTTCCGAAATGCATCTATTCATGGTGAAATCAGAACTGCATCTGTTCAGTCATGGCGGTCTCCTTACAATGACACACAGTTCCTCTGATCGCGAGTCTTCAATTGTTGCTTTGAACAATTGGTCTGAAGTCAAGACTCTTTGCCGTGAGCTTTTGGCTTGCGATTGTTGTAGCATTTGGATTCCTTCGACTTATGTGTTCCTTGTGATGATTGCTTATTTAAATTATATTTACACAATAATCTTTCATTCTTTTCCGAATGACAAAGCTTTAAAAAAAGCATTGTGGGTGAAATTCGCTTCGGAAAAAAGCCTTCAGATTTGCAGCAATCATTTTAGAAAGGAAGACTTTCTGATACAACAGGCAGGCAAGTTCTTTAAAAAAAAATCGTTTTGGAACTTCTCTTAATACTTTTGACGTTAGTTTTATTTATTGCAAACTAGCCGTTAGCATTGGACTGAATTTTTTCATTTCAACACGCAAACTTTGTTTTCGTCGTAATTGTTACTAACGTTGACAATAATCTAAATTTGTTATTATTTCAGCTTTTTATATATTTAAATCCATGTCTTAAGTTTTGTATTCAGAGAAAAACTAAGTAGTATTAATAAAATAGAGAATAACCAACTCATGGTTGTTCTTTAGTTCTTAAAGGCAAACGATTTCGAATCGTAAACACATGATTCAGAAAATAGCTATCTAGCTTAAAATATTTTAAAACCTATTTATCCATTTTCTTCATACGGAAGCTTAAAGCTATAAAAATTATACTAATAATTCGCTTCATTCATGATTTAGATTTTAAGAATAATTTAAAGTAAATAGTATGTGAATCTTCGTAAGTTATTCCGTAACCTAGATTACTTGTTTTCGTCTTATATTTGAAAAGCCATGTTGAATAGAGTAGTTGATTAAATATTAATTTTAAACATTTTAAAAGTATTTATTCACTATTATTGTAAAAAGTAATTTTGTTTTTGTTTTTTTGTTTTTTAATTTTTTCGGTCCTATGTTTTGAAAGTAAAATGCTGTTATTAACTGTATTATTTTGTTTTGTTATTGTTTCGGTTATTTTGTTGAACATTTATTTTTACACTTTATATCAATAGTAAAAGTAATTTTTAAAAAAACAATTTTTAATGGAATATGTATCCTGCATTATTATTTCATGCAAGAAATCAGTAGTTTTACAAACAGACCACGAGGCTGACAACGTTACATTTAGATACTCAAAATAGTATAAATCACTTCACTGAGACCCCGGAACATTAGAGGGAAAAAAATGTCAAAATAATAATATAAAAAAAAGATTTTTTATTTTTCGAAAATATTTGATTATTAGTAAAAAACAAAAAAGAAAAGCAAATGCATTTGTTTACATTTCAGACAAGATTGTATTAACTACAAAAGAATGTGAAGGCATCCAAACGAATCATTATGGTTCTTTTTCGATCACACTAGAAAATGAATTTTTATCATTATTTAGTAAATTTAAAACTTCGATTTCGCTTCAATTTTTTTTACGAAACGGCTTCTGGATTACTTCCTAGAGGTATATACTCTTCTTGGGAATCACAAATTCACAAAATATTAAAAAAAAAAAGATTCGATTTATAAATTCGTAAGAAACAACGAGATGTATTGATTCCTGTATAGAAAATCAATTGACGGTCGAGTCTCTGATCACCCTAAGCGTTTGCTTTTTGCGCCGCCAGAGGTCGTAGCCCAGCGCTTCGGTTGCCAATAGCCGCCTTAATTTTGGAGAACACACCAGCTAACCCATGAACCGTGAATTTCTTTATCACTTCTTCAGTTCTTTCCTGTTCCAAATGCTGCATCGGTTCTTACTATATTAAATTTATTTTGCTAAAAAGCTGTACTTTCCTTTGAAATTGATAGTTTCTTATTAGTTCATTCATGTTCCTAGAATATTAGATAATAAATAAAAATAATTGGGGTAAGGGTGGGCAGACAGACACCCCCTAAGAAAAGGATCATTATTTCTGTAGATGATTATATTAAAGTTTATTCAGAGTTTTTTTTTTTTTAATTTAAATCAGAATTTGGTACATATATAAACATAAAATGATTAGGCCTAAACATATAGCAACTGCATTAATACAGTGAAACCTCGTTAAGTCGTCACTCAAGGGACCGAACATTTTTGACGACTTAAGCGGAGTGACAACTTAAGCGGAGTGGGCATTTTGAAAAAAACAAAAAAAAAACTGAAATACAACATTTTTATGAATTGCGTTAGGATTCGATGAGAAAAACAAGATTTTCAGAAATTATTATATGCAAATGAATGAGTGGAAAATAAAAAATAAAAACACATTTTATACTTATCACATTTTATTTTCTTTTACTGGCATTAAAATTTTCCAACAGTGTTGATTGATGAAGGTGCTGATTGCTGGAAATAACTTTCTTTTCTAATATACTTAAGGCTTTAAATTCTTCGTCTGTTGTACCTTAAATGGATGTTAAGTACTGTCGATCTTTCTCCAGGAATTCGATTGCACATAGTTAATCGTATCTAAAACCGAAACTTCTAGCTTTTTGTTCCTGTCCAATGCTTTTATCATGCCCTTTACAAGCATTTTTTTGTACTTTCGTTTAAAGTCAAGAATTATCCCTTGATCTAAAGGCTGAAGAAGTGCAGTTATATTTGGAGGAAGAAGAACAATTTTCGATCGCTTTTAAATTTTCGGGGCTTACTCGCTATGAAATGAAATCACACTCAGTAGCGGTCAAGAAAAACATCTACTCTTGACAAGAGTCGCAGCGAGAAGCGTGTAATTTTCCAAGTGAATTTCCCACGTGAAAATTCCCGTAAAGGCTAGGCTTTCTTAGAGTGAAGGGGCAGGGCTGAAAAGATAGCAAGCAAAATTGAAAATAAAGATGCTTTTCGCCATTTTTGAGGGTGACGAGTTATCCGGAGTAGAATTAAATTTGGTGACGAGTAAAAGGGGGCTATTTTACATTATTGTCTATGAGACCTTGTCGGGACCAAAGAAAAACGACGACTTAAGAGAAGTGACGACTTATCCGGATGACGACTTAACGAGGTTTTACTGTATTTTAAACAACTTGCAAAACTAAATTCATATTGCTTTAATAAATTATGACTTTCACCTGTGAGATCGGCTTTCACTTGTTTGAATTAGCGCTCTTTTATCATGCTACAATTTAACAATTGCATGTTCGAAATCACTTTCGTATTATCACTGTCTCTTCTTTTAACACTGTCCTTAAGATATTGATTAAGTGTACATTTAAGGGTGAAACGAACTTTTCTATCTATGTGTATCGTTAATTGATTCTCGCACAATTCCTCGAACTAAAGCTCCCGCAAATTATAACAGTTACTTAATCTGGTCTGTGTTTTGAATGTTCGTGATGTTAAAACATGTATCGTTGTAAAATTATAGTAAGAATAATTACACTTACTTTAGACTTAGTTGCACACACTAGATAAACAGGGTTAGTTTGGCTGCGTACTCGATATAAATACGATTTACCATGCTTCCTTCCTTGCATAATTCAAAATGGCGGCGTCTGTTTCAAATAGAATGTTCCTCAAACTCTGGATACTAAGAGTGATTCATTTCGCACTGAAAACTTTAAGAATAACTTCTTTGATTCTTCCGTCTTTAGGAGAGGGTGCTTTACTTAATATCTAAGTAGAAAAACATGGATCCTTCTTTATCCTTGATCCATATAAATTCAGGAACAAATATTTTGCGTCTGTCTTTTACGCCATTTCTTTTTCACTATGTTCTTTTTCCAATTATCAAACGCAACACCTAATCCAGTCTTTTTGTTGGGGGACCTGTGATTGAACGTGCTGTTTATTGTTGTCATAAACAAAATTAATGCCTGGCATGTTTTCAATTAAATTCTTGGCAGAATAATATTTTTTTCACAATTGTAATTTGCCATTTTCAAAACGAACTAAATTATTAAATATAAATTTTGAAAATCTGCAATTTCACGCGTCAAAGTTGCCAATTCTAGTTCCACTATAGCCGCCTTAATTTTGGAGAACACACCAGCTAACCCATGAACCGTGAATTTCTTTATTACTTCTTCAGTTCTTTCCTCTTCCAAATGCTGCATCGCTTCTTACTATATTAAATCCTCATCTCTTAGGTCTCCATCGACATTATCCACTAATTCAGCAATGTCTTCCACTTCAACATCTAAATTAAGCGCATTTGCAAGGCCCACAAATGTTTGATTTACATCAGTTTGTTCAAGATTGTCAAACGATTCGAAATTGTTCGTGAAACTTTTTATGTATTATTTCCAAATGCCTTGCTTACACTTATCTGTCACTTCATCCCAAGCCAATTTAAGGTTTTCAATGCAATCTAAAATACTGTACGATTTCCCAAAATCACAAAGGGTTACTACACCATTTCTGTTGCTGCTACAGTTTGGGAAAAAGTCGTGGCGTAAATAAAACGTTTTAAACGTAGATATAGCGCCCTGATCCAATGGTAGAACAGCAGTTGTTTTTTTTAGGAAGATAAATTACCTTTACGTCTGGATGTAGATCATCAAGATGCTGGGGGTGGCCTGGAGCATTACCAAGTAGGAGAATAATTTTAAAAGGAACTCCCATTTTCAAACAATAATGCTGAACTGAGGGTATGAAGGAATTTAAAAACCAATCTTCAAATAAAGGTTGCGTCATCCATGCCTTTTTATTTGCACTATAGTAAACGGACAGACTGTTTTTACTAACGTTCTTTAATGCACGAGGGTTTTCGGAGTGATAAATCAGGAAAAGCTTTAACTTCAACATAGCAACATTCCCTCATAACAACAACGTGATCCTGTCTTTAAAAGCCTTGAAACCGAGCATTGCCTTAGCTTCTTTGTGCTTATAGGACCTTTTAGGCATTTTTTTCTACCAATGCGGTTTCATCCACATTGATTATCTGTTCCGGGCAGTAGCTGCCTTTTTTAATTGTTCTATCCAATTCGTCAACAAATTTTTCTGCTGCTTCTACATCCGCGCTTTCCGCCTCACCACTGAATCTCCAATTATTTAGGTTGAATCTCCGTCTAAACCATTGAAACCATCCACGGCTTGCTGTAAATGATTCTGTTGATTTTTCGCCTTCACGTACCCTCAAAGTATCAAAGGTACTGCGTGCCTTAGCTTGAATTATTAAAAGGCTTATCGGAATATTATTTTGCATCTAATTGTCAAATCAGACCAACAATAATTTCTCCATCTCATGAATAAGACCTTTTCGCTGTTTAGTTATTATGACTTTAAATCCTGTCGATGATTTCACCGCCTCTTTCACTCTAACTTTCTTTAAATGTCGAAGGCGCCAATTTCAAGTCACGTGCTATTTCTTTAACCGTTTTACCTTTATCGTAGTCTTGTATGATTTTAATTTTAATTTCAAGCTCGATAGCTTTCCTTCGTTTCTTAACAATTTCTCCAGATGATACCATACTTTTTTCTTTTCCTCAACATCTCTATTATTTTGGGGTTACAAATATGTCAAAAAAAACGAGGTTACACAGTGACTGCTTGTTGGAATGAAACTGACTGAACAAGTCCCTACAAGCCTATAGTACGCTCAGTCCGCATGTCACCATTCGCCACTGACCAACACTGAAGCTGAGCTAGGGGATTCCCCGAAACTGGATTGGTTGTAAGTGTGAGTGGTCGTTAAGCAGATAGGTCGTAAAGTGAGGAGTATCTGTAAACTAATTTAGCAATGAAGACAACAAGAACCACCTTATTATTGGTATCTTTTGTGTTCTGTTGAGACACGCAGTTACGATATTCTTCATTCATAAATATATAGAATCACTGATATCTATAATTAATATGTAATGATTAACAGTTTATTTTCTTTTTGTAAGTCTTGTAAACTGATTAAGTGTTTTTATAGTAAATCCCTAATAAATTTTAATTTTAAATTTTATATTCAGTTAAGAATTTGCTTTAATTTACGTAATGTTTTCGATAAGAAATTGCTTCAAAAGTTTGAATTCAAATGATAAGTTCTTGATTTTGAAATCACCATCTTTAATCATTTAGCTAAACATTTAAATTCAATAGAGCTCTGAACCAGAGACATCTATTTACTTACATAATTCAATAAATAAAAGTATTGCTACTTTTGAATAATTATGAAACCTTCAGAGTTATCGCCGTTTCAACGTTTTATTTTACTGAAAATCTGGACTTTCCGTTTAAATTGATATTTTCTTATTAGTTCATAAACGCTTCTAGAATATTAGATAATAAATACAGTGGACCTCCGATATAACGCGCACATCGGGCGAAAAACAACACTCGCGTTAATATAAGATGATCCGCGTTATACCGGTGGCGACACAAAAAATTTACTCAGAATGATTTGAGCTATACAGTAAAACATCCCATTAACTATAAATATATTATGTATTTTAATACAAAAAAACAATTTACAATAATTATTTAGTGGTTTATTAAAATTCACGTAACATAGTTATAAATCAAAAAACAACTATCTATAACTTGACTAAAATCTATATATTCGACATCATTTCAATTACAAAACATCACTTAAAAAAGTGAGTGATTTTTGTTTGTTTGTTTTTTGATAACTTCTGTATCATTTCCCTTTTAAAAAAAGGGTAATGACTTAAAAAAGATTCTAATTGCAACAATCTGACACTGTTAATATTTTCTTGTGATTCAGCCCATTTTATAACAGTTTCCATGGCTGTTATTGCTTCTTTGGTTGTTGGCGGTATATCAGCTATCCCAGTGGCATTTTCATCATCATCTTCTATTTGTTCTTGACAATCTTCGTCACCGCAAATGGATTCGATAATAATTTCATCAGTCATATTCTGACAACGCCGCACGGACCTATATAAAATGCGATACTCACTAACGCCGCAAGGACCTGTATAAACTTATCGCGAACATCGCCCGCGACATAACCGAGTGCGTGGTATAGCGAGCAGCCCTATAAGCGAGGGTCTACTGTAAAAACATTCTAAAAGTACCGGTATTCCTTAAAATCTACAAAATTCACCTCAGTTACTTTATCAATTATAAAACATCTTACAATCAATTGAAATATATACGTTTGTATGAGCGTCCATACCCAGTATTGGGTGTTACGGGCGATATAGATAGATAGATATATATATATATATTTTTAGATTTAGGCACTTAGATGAAATAAAATAAATGACAACTTCAAATTTTACAGCACGGAAATTAGACAGTAGGGGAAATATATTTTTTTAAAAAAAATAAAGAAAGTAAAATAAAATCAAATAAATGAAAGAATAAACCAAATGGGAACTGATTTAAACTTCCTTACAAAGTTAGGTGTTTAAGAACTTTCACATTAGAAAAAGAATTTTTCTGGTCAGAAATATTTTGAGAGGAAAAAATAAAAAGTTTTTTTTTTTAAGATGAAATACGTCTTTTTTCTGTAATGCTTTTTCTCAAAAGTGACAGGTTTGTTTTGTTTTTTTTCCGAAGACGGAACATATAAAAAAAAAATGAAAATAAAAAAAGATTTTTGGAAAGAATTCACTGAGTATTATATTTTCATAAACAAAACAAGAAAAAGAAATTTCAAAAAAAGACAGTCATTAAACATTTAATTTCATTTATAAAATATAAAATTATAGATCTAATTTATAAATATAAACAAAATAGAACAAAAGCACACTTACTTTAAAAAAAATACGATTCAATTATCCAATGAAATTTTACTAATATACTAAATTTACATTTCCGATTTCATGGTTATATTTCTCGTAATTATACCATTTACTTACTATTAACAGCAAAAAAAAAGCAAACCAATATCGACTTCACATCATCTACGTATTTTCTTAGGTCAATAGACTCTTAGTCTAATTATTTTCATTTTTAATCAACTCACCCACACATGAATATATGAATTTATAAATCTAAATTATAAATTATATAACTATAAATTATAAACAACAATAGAATAAAATCACATTTACTTACATTAAGAGAAATTTCCGATCCTATTTAACAGATAAGCCGAATATTAGCTTTATATCATCGATGATTTTCTTTGGTGAATGTACTTTAGTCTATTTTTTTTTATTTTCCAAACGTTAATAAAAGGTATTTTATTTGGATTTCCACCAAAAAAAAAAAAAAACCCTTTCTTTTCAATTCATGTTAAGTCAATAACTATTTCTAAATGATATATTCATATTATAGATCCATAGTTAATTGAAAAGATGGTAAATAATCAAAAGCAATGATGACGTCTAGGTTTATCGTCTTTTTGAGATCAAAGTCTTAAATAAATATTTAGGACAAACATTCCTTTACATTTCCATATTTTTTCCATGTTCTGTTAATCTGTTTCTTTAAATAGCGTTTATTTTTAATACAACGTTCAGTTTTAAAAAATGACGATTTATAAAAAATCTACCGACCAGTTTCGCACCTGATAGACGCAATGTATATTTTTTTCCTACCTTTTAACATCACAGGTAATATTATTAAGATAACATTTTAGACAATTAACATTTAGAGGAGAATTTTGAGCACAAAATGTTAGTAACCTACAAATGAATTTATGTTAATATCCTAAACATTATGCATTTCAAGCAAATATAATGAGTATTTTTAAATTAAAATAAGCCTTACTGTATAATAAACAGTATTTTGTTTTATACTACAGTGGGAATGCTAGTGTTTCACGCCTTCGAGTTGACCTTCAATATGGATAACTCCTGCTTAACATCGTAAGAGAACGAAACAGCTGTCCTAGATTCCCGTTGACGATAGCGGAATGCGTGAGTGAAATGTGCAATTTCATTATTACTTTTATTTATGTTTCAACTTGTCTCCTTAATTAACCTAAGAACAGCGACCAAATGTCTAAATTCCAATGGTGAGTTAATGAATCCTCATCTCTAATTATTATTTCAAACATTAAAAGGCAATAGAGCTGTGAACTAGAGACTTCGGTAAATTTATAATAATTAATAAATAAAAGTAATGCATTAAAAAAATCATAGAAGTTTGATTTTGCCGAAAATCTGGACCTTTCGTATGGGTAGATATTTTCTTTTACTTCATTCACGTTTCTACAACATTAAATTAGCAAACACAAACGCTGGCATCTTTTTGTTGTTGTTAGGTTCCATCAAGTCGTCTACGACTTCTGGTGACCTCATGCACTAAGGCTCTCCAAACAGATCTAAAATTTGCTGCATATCGTAGTTGTTGCAAAGAATTCCCGGTAGCTTCCTTTATATCTTTCAACCATCTTCTTCGTTGTCTTCCTCTTCTTCTCTTCCCCTCTACCTTCCCAAGCATGATTATCTTTTCAATGGAATTATCCGCTCTCATAATGTGGCCAAAATAAGATAGTTTTTGCCTTAAAATCAATGCTTCCAACGAATAGATTGGTTGAATCTGATCTAAAACCCATTTGTTAGTCTTCCTTGTAGTCCATGGTACTCTCAGAAGTCTTCTCCAGCATCAGAGTTAAAAGTATTTTTTTTTTAATTATAAAATATTCATCGAATACTCTTTTAATTTATAAGTTTATTAAAAAAATCATTGAATTTTTAGAATTAAGCATTTATATGCCATAAGTTTGAAGATTGTGTGAATTGCTTGAAACAAAGGTTTTCTTGAGTTTTTTTGTCTTTTGTTTATTGTATTATTTGCTTTCCATCGATCACGTTTTGAAACAGTATTTTTACATTGATAACTCAAATTCGTTTCTTTTAAATGAAGTAATTGCTTGAATAGAAATCTAAATGAATGAATAATTCTGATTCAAACTAAGGACAGTATGAATTTTCAGGACGTATCTATAAGTAACACGGGTGACTATCTTTCTGAAATATCGGCTGCTAGTGTATCGCAAGAAATTTGAGCGATAGCAGAATGCTTACCACAATATTATAATAATTTTTCAGTTTCTCTGGACATTACAAACTATCTAAAACAGAAAACTAATACATGACTGATTAACAGAAGCTGTGTGAGTTAATCATTATTTATTTCAAGCACAGTTTGAAAGAATGCCAAAAACAATTCTAGAAAACTTACGTATTGTGATGTTTACTAGTGAAATGATCTAAGAGAAATCATGCCAATTTCCGATTTCCATTTAGTATGGTCTGGTACTTTTATTACAGGTAATTTTAATTCAAAATTCAAAACTTTTCTGTTATAGAGAGCTTATAATGTTCAGATAAACTGAATAATTATTACTTCCTATTGTGTGACTGAAAACTCAAAAAAAACAACATTTGTTTCAAGCGATTTACACAATCTTCAAACTTAACAGCAACTAAATGCTTAAATCTCAAAATTCAATGATTTTTTTAATAAACTTTTAATAAACTGCTTTTTAAAATTTATTTATTATTAATTACAAACATTAGATGAAAATTTTATAATGTTTAAAAAAACACTTTTAAAAGAGACAAGTGTATGTGTTTACGAATTTAATATTGTAGAAACGTGAATGAAATAAAACGAAATATCTATTCATATGAAAAGTCCAGATTTTCGACAAAATGAAATATAGAATTGGCAATAACTCATATGATTTTTAAATTTAAAGCATGACTTTTTTATTAATTATTATAAATTTACAGACGTCTCTTGTTCAGAGCTCTTAATGCCTTTAAATGTTTGACATAATAATAACAGATGATGATTTTCTAACTCACCATTGGATTTCAGACATTTGGCCGCTGTTCTTAGGTTAATTATCGGGCTCTTGAAAACTTTATTGAAATTTAAACAAAATTTTAACTCAATATCTACAGGAGTGTTTAACAGGCAGAAATTAAACATGAAAAATACAATAAAGAGAGTACACAATTCACACACGCCTACAGCTATCGTCAACGGGAATTTAGGACAGATGTTTCGTCCTTTGGACTGATCAGTCAGCTTAACCCATATTAACCTAAGAAAATGCGTAGATGAAAAAGTCGATATTCAGTTTATTGCAGTTAACCATTATACATAGTAAATCTTTAATAAATCTTAATTTTTTTTGGTAACATTTAATTGGATTATTGAATCAGTTTTTCTCAGAAAGTAGGCGTAAGCTATGACTGTTTATAATTTATAAATTAAATCAATACCTTCATATGTAGGGAATATTTCCAATACTGCCTTTCGGCTTTTTGGAAATTTTGTTTATTGCCTTTTCGCCTTTGGGAGGCCATAGCCAAGCTGGCTGTTGACCTCAGCATAGGCAACGCCTTTCTGATTCATTTCATCGAGGGTGGCGGGTTAGGGCTGATGATCTCGTGAAGAGTGAAACAGCTGTTCCCTAATCCACCCCGTAAAAATGAATC
>JAFIDM010090595.1:0-40299 GCA_023159025.1 Thereuonema tuberculata
TATCACCAATGATATGGTTAGATGTTAAACTTTGGTACAATTTTTTTGGGGTACCAAATTTTTTTGAAATAAAATGAAATCTAAACATCAAAATACGAAAGTGGAATTCGATTCTAGAAAAAAAAGAACAATACCTATAGTAATTAAATGAAAAAGATTATTTTGCTGTAATATGGACACATTCCTATAACAAAATCATATTAAACTGCAGTTGCCAAAAAAATGATATTAAATTATCAAAAATTATTTAAAAATCTCATATCAGCCCAAAACAGCGTTGGAATATCACCAAGGCATCAAATCAGGTTTCGTAGAGCATCAATTGGACAAATCATGAATACATGTGACATAAGGAATGTTAAACACTTGGAGGGAAAAATGACAATAGTTTTTAAATTACAATTAAATGCTGCTTTTTGAATTACAAAAGTGTGCTTATGAGATTCCAAAGAAGAAATTGCAATTAAGATTTGGAATGATTTGCTAACACTCGAATTCGATTTTGAATGTCATTGAATTTTTTTATTGTGAAATAAAGATGTTGAAGGCCACATTTGTTTTGGCATGAAAACAGATATACTATCTCAACAGAAATGAAGCGTAACCATCTGAGAAAGCCCACCGTTAAATAATTTTTTACTATATGTAATATAAAAAAGCAAAACAGAAACTGAAATTTACAATATAATCCAGTGATCGATAACCATTGGATCCTGACTGTCAATACAGCTGAAATTTCTTCACGGAGACGCAAATATTTTGTTTCAGCTTGATTTACTTATTTTTTTAGTTTTTATTAGATTCTAATAAACTTTATTTTTATCTTTATTCTAGATTCTAAGTTCATTAATTCACTGAGGAGATAAATTCTGAGAAATGGCTCAAAAGATATTGATTGTTTGGTTTTACCCTTGAAGAATTTATTATTTGATCCACGTCTCCATCTGATAACTCGTTCAAGAATATCGGGCGAAACAGTGTGAATTTTCTTTCACGAACACATGCATTCCGGTTTCAACAATTGAAATAACATTCAATACTAAATATTTATTACTAAATAATAAGTGGTATATCGTACCGGTATGGTCTAGTGCAGCGGTCGGCAACCCGCGGCGCGCGGGCCGCATGCGGCCCATAAAACGTTTTAGTGCGGCCTGCAGGTAATGTTGGAAGATTTTTTTTTTTTTGGTTGTTATATTAAGATTTTCCGTTATTTTTTTTTGGTTGTTAAATTAAGATTTTTCGTTTTTTTTTTTTGGTTGTTAAATTAAGATTTTCCTTTTTTTTTTTTTTTTTTTGTTTGTTAAATTAGAATTTTCCTTTTTGGCCCAAGTGCGGTCCGCAGTAATACCCACATAACATATTTGGCCCTTTTACAACAAAAGGTTGCCGACCACTGGTCTAGTGGATTAGAAGGCGGACTTCCATTAGCCCGATATGTCGGCACCTGGGTTGGAATCCCGGCGTCGGCTTTGATGTTTGCATTCTTTCCTATGTTTGTCTCCTCCTTCTCTGTTCCCTTTCTCTTCATGTAACATCACCCCAGTCAGATTCCCTTAACTTATTGGGAACCCTTAATCCAGCCTTGGACTGCAACAAGAGGCTTTAAATAAACAAAATAAGGGATAGGGGAATGTTCCGACCCTTTTCTATAGGAAGGTTAAAAAAATTTTCATTACTTAAAATCCAACATCGAACAATTTCTTGACGTAGTTATAATATAAATTACTTTTTTTGATGTATTTATCTTAGCGGAATTTAATAAAACTCCTATCTGAACTTTAAAAAAAAAAGTTACCTATTTATATAAAAAAGAAGACATAGAAACTAAAATAATAGCAGTTTATAGACCACCCAAAAATAACAGAAATTGATGATTGTTTTGGAAAAGCAATTACAGTGAAACCCCGGTTAACCGATCTCGGGTCAATCAAAACCCTGGTTATTCGAAAAAAACAAAAACAAATAAAAGTTTTTTAAATGAGTAATTCATATGCTACAAACTATTAAGTACAGAATATTGCATATTGATGTAGCCTACTGTAATCTTAAAAATGTAATTTTAACTTTAATATGTGTAGTATAGAAAGAGATTTTCAGAAATATATTCTGTAATTACAATACAAAATACTGTAGGTGTATTCGATGCTGAGGGCTTAACCGAAAAAATTGTTATGAGAAACATCTCCCCCCCCCCCCTTTAGTTCGGTTGACCGGGGTTTTACTGTAATACAAAAAGGATTGGCAGTGTATTCAAAATTATATCTCAGATAGATTCATGATCATAATTCAAGTTAATAATTCTGTCAAGAGTTCTCAAAATAATAATCAAATTATTAAATATAATAACTTAAATCAATTAAAAAAATGAATCAAATTTCTTAAGGAATATACAATTACTAATAAAATATAATAATGCTATACTACATTCACATCCCAAACAAATTACTAACTAATAAAGGAAATGCATTCATGAATAAAAAAATTAAATAAATATTGAAATGATTAACATGATAAAAATATATCGACAACAACGAAATCTCTCCCTTTAAAAATTCAAAAAATATATAAAAAACACTGGATGACTGATAATTTATTTAGACATAATAAAGGAAAAGATAAATTATATCAAAAATATAAAACAATAAGACGAAGAAACAATCACTTACAAATCATGTTTAAACAATCTAAATAATACCTAGTATTATGATAAATTCAATGAAAACAGAAATGGCAAAATTATAAAAGAAAATTTTTAAAACCACTCTTTTATCTAAACTGCCCTTAAAAGTAGAAAATAATTTTTTTTCTGCAATGTATAAAATTTAAAAATAGGACGAAAAACAAAAGCGTGTGACGCTCTTAGCGAATATTTAAAGTAAGTAAGTACCGGTAGGTAAGAATCAGTAATATTACGTAATAGTAAGAGTGCAGAGAAAGTTGATACCTTTATTAGTAGCATTACTTCTAATTAGCAAAATATAAATACAGTTTTTACTAAATTTCATTGATATGTAATCTAAATTTAGAAAACTTTGTTTTTACTTTTATTTTTCTACATTTTGTTTAAGAAGTAATAGTTTAATCTAATGATTAATGTTTAATCTTTCTTGCACTTTCTAAACTGTTGAAAATCATAACATTATTAGTGCTAGCATTCTTCTTTCTACCCATCTATAGCAGTATTTGGCAGGGAACTGGACTGATTGTGTTTGTAAGAGATGGATGAGGAAAGCAAATGTTGTCTTGGCTCATGAGAATTCTGTATATATAATTAAGAACAAGATGTGGATTTTTGTAGATATGTATGATGGTGCCTTGCGGCTGGTCTCGGTAGTAATGTGCAGCGGAAGGAAGTGTTGTCTTTGCGAAATATTTGAATTTGGCGAATGTGTCTAGTTGTTGTGACGTGATGTGGATTATTACACTACTCAACAAATTTGAACTTTGTTTCATAACGTGAATGAATTATGCTGATCTTAATTAATTTTCATGCGCTGACCAAGAAAATGCCAACGAAAAGTTCGTAACAAATGACGTTTTTGTGTTATAGATATTTACATGATATATTGAAAAATAAGGATTTTTGATCTATTAAGCAATATTTTGTTCTCATTTTCTGTGTGAAATTTTCAAGGGCTGCTTAGCTATGATTAAACTAATAAATAAATACCTTACCAGCAGTTAAAACATAAAAAACCACTCTTTATGCAATAAAATACAAAAATGTATAACAAACCTTCTTTTTTTCATGAGAACTTGAATCTTCCCTTTTTAAAAACCAGCAATAATCGCCCATCATCGCTGGATCCCATCTTCCTTGATATCGTTACTCCATTCTAGCAATATTTTGGTGAAATCGCACTCCCTGCTCATCACATACAGCCCTCAAGTTCAAAGGAAAGAAGTCCGAATATGAATGACGGAAGTGGATTTTAAGTGACATACGGCAGCCTATTGTATTGTAGTTTCTTAGTATCGTAACGCCTCTATTAAATGGCGATAATTTTCTGTTTACATTATTCAATTAACTTTTGCTAAGATAATTACAGCAATTACATCAAAAAAAGTAATTTATGTTGTAATTATATAATGTAATTCCGTCAATAAATTGTTCAATGCTAGATTTTAAATAATGAAACTTTTTCTTAAGCCTTCTTATAGAAAATGCTCGGGAAGTTCCCTTAACCCCTATTTTTTTTTATTTAGGGCCTCTAGTTACAGTCCAAGGCTGGATGAAGAGTTCCCAATAACATAAGGGAATCTGACTGGGGTGATGTTACATGAAGAGAAAAGGAACAGAGAAGGAGGAGACAAACATAGGAAAGGAAGCAAACATCAAAGCCGACGCAGGGATTCCAACCCATGTGCCGACGTATCGGCCTCAAGAAAGACCGGCTTCTAATCCACTAGACCATGCCGGTACTACGTAAATATTTAGTACTGAATGTTATTTCAATTGTTGAAACTGGAATACATGTGTTCGTGTTGGAAAATTCACCCCGTTTCGCCTGACATTCTTCAACTAGTTATCAGATGGAGACGGGGATCAGCTCGTAACAGCATGTCGTGCTTTGTTAGTACAATTCCCTAATGTTTTGTTTCACTGTAAAGTGTTGTTTTCGGATGAATTTGAGATTTATCACAGCTCACGCAACAGAAATATTGCCTTTTGGGCGAAAGACAACCCTCATTACAGTCTGGAATTGGAAAGGAATCCGTAATGATATGGAATGCGATAACATCACGTCAATTGTTCGGATCATATTTTTGTGATGGTCATGTTAATGGCGAAACTTATTTACACAGGTTACAAAGATGATTCATTCTACAGCTTGAAAACGTAGGTATCATAGAACGCGTATGGCTTAAGCAGAAAGGGGCACCTGCTAACTTCGCTGTTACTGTGTGTAAGTTTCTTCATGAATATTTTCCAGGACGCTAGATTGGTCGCATTACTCCAGCATCGCCAACTTCATTGAAATGGCCACCGCGAAGTCCTGACCTTACGCCGCCTGACAACTCATTGTGTCATCAAGGCCTAAGTGTCTGAATGTCAAATGAAGATTTGCGCAATGCAGTTGAGGAAGCATTTCGAACCATCACACTGAAACACTTACAAAAAAATGTCAACTAGAACTTGGCGGCATAAGAACTTCTGTGTACTGCACGATGACGAATACAGACGCATTGGAAATTTAATGTCTTAATATTTTCTTAAATATGTCAAGCTATTAAGGGGTACGGAAACTTCCCGGACACACTTTATAAAAGGCACACAATTCAAATTAGTTTCAGTACATATTAAATTAATTTATTCTGTCCAGTCACGTAAACTATTAAAAATATTTGTTAAAGGATAAATATTAGAAATAAGAAGGCTCTTTGATTTCGAGTTGAGACTGTGAGAGTGCCGTTTCGAGCATCTGGAGATCTCCTCAGCCAGAGCTACTCTCAAGCAAAAAGCGAACAAGTGGAAGAATAAGTTAATCAAGATCGAAATAGTGACCCCCTCACCATAAAAAACAAGAACAAAATGTGGCAATGAGTAGACAAATGGAACCTCTGCAAATCTACACTAAAAACAATAATACATATTAATAATAAAGAAAAAGGAAAGTGATGTGCTGGGCTCTGCAAGCTTCAATGAATTTCTAATGCGCATTTAAATGAATAAAAAGAGCATAAAAATGCATAAACACATTAAAACATATTCTTTTTCTTAATTTTTAATGTGCATTATTGTTTGCTTGTTCGTTGTTTTGGAAATAATGCCTCAAGAGACTCTGTGCATCAGTAGGTAAGTGTGGGATTATTTAAGTAAAAACGTTAATTCTCATTATTAAGTTCTTCTTTTATCTTCTGTTAAGTTTTTGTTGCCAATGTGATATTTTGCCGAAATTAGCTTAAAATAGTTTCCTTTAAATTAAAGTTTTAAATCTTAAACCTAACATATTGTTCATTGACCTGCTTATTCATTCTGATTACTCTCAACTAATGATCTCCAAATTAGCGTGAAACAGGCTGTCTTGAGATGTCAGTTTGAACATTGGTCTCAAATTTTAATAAGAAGAAAATGTGGAATACAAAACCATGCGCATCACTTCAGTTACCACAAGAAAAGAAAAACTAATAAACTCTTGAAGCCTAAAAGGAAAGCAATCAATGCCTTTTGAGCCGTTTCTCAGAATTTATCTCCTCAGTGAATTAATGAACAAAGAATAAAAATAAAAATAAAGTTTAAGAAAAAAAAAAAAGTAAATTAAACGGAAAAGAAATATTTGCGTCCCTGTGAAGAAATTTCAGCTGTATTGACAGTCAGTATCCAATGCTTATCGACCACTGGAGTATATTGTTAATTTTGATATTTATTTTTTTTTTTTTATTATATCAAGTAAAAAATTATTTTTAAAGATATGCGAATCAGCTGCTTATGCTTCATTTCTGTATAGATAGTATATTTGCTTTCATGCCAAAACAAATGTAACCTTCAACATCACTATTTCACAATAAAAAAATTCAATTAAATTCAAAATCTAATTCGAGTATTAGTAATTCATTCCGAATACTTACTGCAATTTTTTCTTTGGAATGACATTTACTGTTAGAACATTTTTTGATCGAAAAAGCGTCATTTAATTGTAATTTAAACCTACAGTCCTTTTTCTCCCCAAGAGTTTAACATTGCTCATGTCTCATGTATGCATGGTTTGTCCAATAGATGCTCTACGAAACCTGATTTCATGCCTTCCTGATATTCAAACGCTGTTTTGTCCTATTTTGAGGTTTTTAAATAATTTTTGATAATTAAATATTATTTTTTTTTTTGGCCTCTGAACCTTAATTGATAGACCATGCCAATTTCGTTTAGTTTGGGGATGTGGTCATTATTGGTTTGATATATTTGTTGTTTGGGGTCA
The DNA here is from genome assembly GCA_023159025.1 of Thereuonema tuberculata. Classification (NCBI taxonomy): domain Eukaryota; kingdom Metazoa; phylum Arthropoda; class Chilopoda; order Scutigeromorpha; family Scutigeridae; genus Thereuonema; species Thereuonema tuberculata. The sequence goes on from JAFIDM010090595.1 coordinate 6,921, forward strand.
ATCCATATGAAATCAACCAATGGGTGTTGCTGACATATTTTATTTTATTTTTGATTGTACATTTCTGTTTATATAAACATTTGGGAGTATAAAACGATTTTAAAAAAAAAATTATTATTAATAATTTGGCGTTTATCGGCCATTTTGTATATGAGGGTCGGCCGTTTTTGGCGTTTTCAGAGGTTAGCGATAAGTTAAATAACGTTTTTGTTTATTAAGATATCAACTTGAAATAAAAATCATCTTATTCTAAATGAAACCATCTACAAATCATATTAGGATCAAAATGTGTCAAGTTGTAAGGAAATAACCTAAAATTTAACTAGAAAAATGTGTTTTCGATTAGAATAAATTGAAGATTTAGGGAATTTTTTTTCCAAGAAGGGATTAAAAACACAACTTTAATGTTTTTTTCTCTTAAAAATATAATAAAGAAGAAGACGCAAAAAAACTTTGATACCTTTTAAATGCCACCTTTAGTTTTACATGCCTTCGCAATTTGTCCAAAATTGCCGATATTCAAACAGGTATATCTCAAATAGGGACTGAATCAAAAAATCTGAAATTTTCAAAAAATACTCTTCTAGTATCTGGAAATAACCACATGAAATTTCATCATTGTGTTTTAATCAGAAGTATTTTTTTTAATTAAAGAAAAAAGCAAAAATACAGACTCCCAAAGTGTTAAAACACTTAAAAAACACCTAATAAACTAAATAAATAATAAAATAAAATTTTTTTTTACTAAAGGAGCATTTTTTTTTATATAGGCTATATCTTCAGTCAAATGTTTTTGAATGCAGTGCACAGTCACGGAATTATGGTCCAAACAGTCACTTATAACGGAAAGGGTTCTGTGGCTCATTTCATCATCATGCAGCTCATAAATGGGTGCAAGGTAACTTGAGGATTACTCCAATGGTAGCTCTGGATTTCAATTACAGTTTACACATTTTGTACATATAGGCCTAGAATAGGTTAGTTTGTTAGGTTTGGTTTTTTTTTAAGTGTTTTTAACAGTTTAGGAGTCTGCGTCAATAACATTTCTCATATCACATTAATGCATGGTTGTCCAATAGACGCTCTGATTTGATGCCTTCATGATATTCAAACGCTGTTTTGTGCTATTATGAGGTTTTTTAACAATTTTCGAGAATTTACTATATTTTTTTTTTTTTTGGCAACTACAGCTTAATTGATAGACCATGCCAATTTCGTTTAGTTTGGGGATGTGGTCATTAAATGGTTTGATGCATTTGTTGTTTGGTTTTTCTAGTATGACAAATTACTTTAAATACAACTTTTAGCCACTTTATCTTGATTTTGTTACAGGGATGTGTCCATATTATAACTAAATAATCTTTTTCATTTAATCAGTGGCGTAGCAACGCCTTTGGGGGCCTGGGGCGGGAGTTCCATTATTCCACAAAAAAAATAAAAAACGGAATCTCCAATTCAACAAACAAAAAAAAAACGTTGCAAAGGGGCTCGTCGGGATACTTGACTGGATGGGGCCCCTAGGCTGGCTGGTGGACCCCCTAGGCTGGCTTTTGGGGTCCCTCTCAGACTAGGCCCCTGTATTTAATTACTGTAGGTGTTGTTCTTTTTTTTAGAATCTAAATCCACTTTGGCATTTTGCTATTTCGATTTCATATTATTTCACAAAAATTTTTTACCAAAGTTTAACATCTAACCACATCATTGGTGATAAATGACACGATATATCTGTTGCTAGATAATGGATATCCTTCTTCCTTGATTGGATTAGGCATTTTTAATTTGGACCATTGAAAGACATTGTATCAAATATTACAGAAATCCGTTTAGCAAAATTTCCAAGAGAAATTATTTGGTCGGTTTTGAAGTGTTGGTAAAACGGAGACGAAAATAGTTACAATGAGTAGCATTGATGGTGGTAACAAGTGCCATTTTTGCCCCTTGATAACGTAAAGAAGTACATAATTGTTTGAAATAAAAGATTGAAAGTTCGAATATTGCTATTTGCACTCTATACTCTTGCAGATGAATTCTTTACTGTTCAATTATGAACTTTTGAAAACAAATTTCATTATTCCCCTTGATGATGGCTGAAATCAGATGAAGAGAGAATGGTCAAAAGAAAGTGTTTCAATATCAGCTGTTATTTTCGAATAAATAGCCGTGCCGGCGTAGCCGTGGGTCTGTCGTTGTGGCAAATGTGCCGGTACCCTGGTTCGTATCCCGCTCGTAGCATGGATTTTTTTCTTTTTCTATTTCTCCTTCTATCCGTTCCAGCGGGTATCACTTTATGCTGCCTCCCTTGCCGTACCCTGGACAACGATTCGTCGGTGAAAGTCATCATATCTCGCCCCTAGTTGTAGCCGAAAGAAAGCTGATCAAGCTGTGAGCCCGGGTATTTATAAAAAAAAAAGAAAGAAAAGAAAATCGAATAAATTAATTAAAACTTGAATAGAAAAATAAATTAAATTAAATTCAAATTACTTCAGAATATCCTGGAACGTAATAGAAACGAGTTTACTTAGTAAGTACTGAAGCTGAAATTGTATTAATATAATCTATGCTAAGTTATGATTTTTGAGTTGATTTAGAGTCACTAAATACAGGTGAACATGTATATTTTAGTTGAATCTTGGAGTTTTGAGAGCTAAATAATATTCCTTAGTATTAGAATGCGAGGTCCTTCTGAAAAATATGGAGTAAATTAATAACTTTCTTTTTATAAGATGGATTGGTTAATGCGTTGAATTACATTAAATGAAACTACCCAAATACTGTCGATTCCAATAACTTTAATTGAAATTTCATTATGGTCATTTGTAAGAACTTCAATTTTTGATGGATAACTGCATTGGATTACTTTATTTTCAAAACGAAATATATTTACAATTACATTTTACAATTATTTAACGTGTGTAATTTCATTAAGAGTAATTAAATTGAGGCCATATACAAAATTAAATACTAAAATTTGAAATATAAAATTATAATCACAACATCTGACGTGGGGGCTTCACTAAGTATTTTATTATGTGTTTGGTCTAATTTTTATAATTCCGAAGGAAAAATATTAATCCTAATCGTCCAGACTTGGTGTTCATGAAGTGCATGAATTAATCGATGAATAACTTTAATTTAAATTCAGAGGAAACACTTATTTTTCAGAAAAAGGAACTAAATATCAGTTTTAAGGATTTCTTTTTAAAAGTATAGTTTATTGACTAATTCCCATTTACCTCCCGAAGCTCTTGGTTGTGCACGAGTTTCTATGTGATTTTGAATAAGTATCTTTTCGTTTGATTTAGTTTTTAGGTTGTCAAGTGTAGGAAAGAATGTAACTTTTGGAAAGTCGTTGACTCGGGAGTTATTTTAAGTGTTTTTGTGGAAATTGAAAGAAAATCATCTGTTGCATTCTGGTTTAACCAGAATTTGGAATACTCCTAAGTTGTCCAGGAGGAATTCAGAGAAACCTGTTTAATGTAAAAAAAAATTGTTGCATTTTAAGGATTTCCTTTTAAAAGTATAGGCTTTTGATTAATACCCACTTACTTCCCAAAGCTCTTGGTTGTGCAGGCATTTCTTTGTGATTTTGAACAAAATATATGCTAGTTTGATTTAATGTTTAGGCTGTATTGTGTAGAAAAGAATGTAACTTATGGAAAGTCTTAACGTTAAAGAATGTAATTAGGAAGTAATTTAATATGTTTTTGTTGAAATAGAAAGAAAAATCAGTAGGCTGCAATCAGTTTTTATTAAGAATTTCGAATATTCGTAAGTTGTCCAGGAGGAATTCAAAGGAAATACTTAATTGTAATAAAAAGGAATTTCATGTAATTATTATTATTACCTGGAGTGAATGTGGGCGGCAGAAAAGCCAAGCACTGCGACCTGTATGATCTATTGTGCCAACCCACGGAAAGCAGGACAAACGGAGAGAAAGACTGATTAAGTTTGGTGGGGGACTCGCAGGGGAAATGAGAGAATCCCGAGAAAACCTGCGCAGCGCCGATCGTCCACCATCACGAAACCCACTTGAGAAGGGAACCCGGGGCTCAGAAGGAGCTGCTTCCTCCTTGGAATGATGTCCAAAAGCTATCTGCTTCACTCTAGGTTCGTGTAGTTACCAATGTGGCTTGATGCCAACGAAAACTGTCTCTCTCTTCCTCAGCTGGAAGCCTTGGCGTGGCTACTGTCAGGAACTAACGCTCTCTTCCTCGGCCGTAAGCCTGCTGGGTGGTTCCTACCCCGAAATGTCTTCTCTCTTCCTCAGCTAGAGGCATGCTGGGTGGCTCCTGCCACGAACTGACTTCTCTCTTTCTCATCTGGAAGTTGGTTGAGTGACTCCTGCCACGAACTGAATGCTTAGCTTTTCTCTGCGCCGCGTTGTATAGCAGAATCCAGCCTCCCTCTCACTCACGGAAGAGTCCACTACGAGTAGGGAAGCTGGGTTGAGCGCGTCCACTCTGTATAAGGGTTTCTATTTGATTTTGAGTAAATATCTGTTCCTGTAAACTCTTCCATTTCATTACTAGATTATTATATTGTTGAGATATTAAATTATTATAAAATAATTTAATTAGTATTAGTTATATTACAAATTATCGAGAGAGCTTGAAAAGAAATTTCTTTCGTTTTTATTTATTTTTCTCTCGTAAAAATTCAATTATAAAATTTGAATATATAAATGGGGTTAACTACGTATTGAGACGGCACGAGATATAAGGTGTCTCACAGCCTCATTCTCAGGCTAATGGAACTACTAGCGACTAGTGGAACTAGTGAAAACTAAGGAGACTATTGAAACAAACTAGCGGAAAGACAGAGTAACAGAACACTAGAAGCACTATAGTCGTAAAGCACGAGCCCCAAAGCGAGAACCTATGAGCTTCAGAAGTCTAGACGTCACATGGAAAAAGAACGACTCCTAAAGAGCGATCCTGAGTTAAATCTAGAATGAAGCAAATAAACTAGAACCTAACTGGGTAGATAGAAGAATGGGAGCTCTAACTCTAATAATAGATACTAGAAATAATAGTATTTAAGAACTAGAAATAATAATTATCCGTAGTTGAAAGAGAAGGAATTATCCAAGGAAATATTTCGCACGAAGTGAAAAGCCTTCAAACCAACCGAAGTAAAAGCGCCGTCAGTAATTGAAGCTTTCCCACCGATAGCAGACGATATGTGCCAGTGCATTCTGGGAGTATCAAGTGGAGAAGAAATCATCTGACGAGACGCGCCATATTCGAATTGTGTCAACTGAAGGCAGGTTCCGGATTCAGCGTTGATCCGAATAGATGGAAACTAAAGGGAGAATTCCGACCGAACGAATTCAACTAGGAAGGATACACCAAGGTGAAAAGCCATTAGAATACTTCGAACTGTAAGTAATAAGTTCTTATTCCATTTTGGAGGGAATACGTGTAAGCGGACACGGACAAGAATTATTACCGATTAATGACAGTGAGAAAAGCTGATTCAGCGGAGAACTTTATTATTGAGGATAAAGTTAAGATTATTTCACACAGGTGTTTAAATATAAAAGCCATTAATTATAGAGAGCTGAAATATATTTAGTGAACTTTATTATTGAGGATAAAGTTAACATTATTTCACACAGGTGTTAATAGTAAAAGCCATTTAAATATAGTAAGCGGAATAATTCACACAAGTGAAAGAGAATAGCCATTACTTATATTAAGAATAATTGACGCAGGTGAATAGAATAAAAGTCATTATCATTCATGTGCTTTAGAATTCACACAGGTGAAAGATAAAAGTGAGACGGTATTTCAAATAGAGATAGAACGGAATGAACTCTCGCGTTTTCTGAAACGGTGAAATTAAATAGTGATTTATTATTTAATTGAGATAGAGAGGTTCAGCATTCATTCTTATAATATTATTAGCGTGCCCTAGTAAATAATTAGCATTAAAGAGAAATTAATTGAGGAATTAATTTCAAGTAAATCACAGAGTTTGTGATATATGCTATTTAGTTTATGTTATATCAAGGTGATATCGGAACTGTTAATGAGATTCAGAACTATTGATTATTTATTATACGATTAATGAACTGTGTACTAAACTTAGAAGACAACAATTTTAGAGGAATTGAAATTTGAAAAATGTACATAAGCCTTATTAAGTTTTAAATGCCACTCAAATAAATCTTTTTAAGATTTTAATTTGCCTCTTGCTATTATTTATATTTACTTTGCTATATCAAGTATGCGTTCTGCACAATACCGCAGCCTATATTTATAAAAACTCCACGTTCCTCATTGTAATATTTAAAATATATTTATTAAAAATACTGTAAATTGCAAATTTTCAAAAGTTTAACTCTTCATAAGCGTATTAACATGAGTGGAATGAATATAACAAAGCATCAATGATCAGAAAGTTAAACGAATTTTAAAAACTCGTGAATCATATAAAGTGGTTGTTGTTACAAAAAACCCATCAATAATTTATTTTAAATACTATAATGAGGTAAGTAGAGTTTTTTTTTTTTAAATATCTGCTGGTTTCATTTAGTTTTAGGTGTCTGGTGCAGGAAAGAATGTTACCCATAAAAAAATTAGCAAGAAATTATGAAGTAATTTACAATGTTTTTATGGAAATCGAAAAAAAATGAACAGTTACGAACAGTTTTAATGAGATTTTAGTATATTCCTCATGTGTCCAGGAGGAATTCAGAGGAAATACTTAATTGTAATAGAAAGGAACTACGTTTCATTTTTCAATATTTCTTTTTAATAGAATAGGTTTTTGACTGATTCCCACTTCCCTCCCACAGCTGTTGGTTGTGCAAGAATTCGATACATTTTCAAAATTAAAACTTATTTCTTTATAAATTTGTGATTTTGAATAAGTATCTGTTGCTTTCACTTAGTTTTTATGATGTCTTGTGTTGGAAAGAATGTAAGTTTTGGAAAGTCTGTCGTTAAGAGGTAATTTTAACTGATTTTGTGTAAATCGAGAGAAAAATCAGCAGTTGTAATCAATTTTACAGAGAATTTGATATTTTCCACAGTTGTCCAGGAGGAATTCAGACGAAACACTTGAGTATCATTTTTAAGTATTTCTTCTTAAAAGCATAAGTTTTTGACTGATTACCACTACCGCTCCCGAAGCTGTTGGTTGTGCAGGAATTCCATATATTTCTTAAAATAGAATTTATTTCTATGTTATTTTGAATAAATATCTATTGATTTAGTTTTCGGGTGTCTACTGCAGGAAAGAATCTAACTTTACGAAAGTAGTTTATTAGGAAAGTAATTTTAAGCGTCTTTGTGGAAATGAAAAGAAAATCAGCAGTTGTGATCAGTTTTAACGAGAATTTGGAATATTCCACAATTTTGCAAGCAGATTTCAGAGGTAACACTTTATTGTAATTAAACAGAACTACGTATTATTTTTAATTATTTCTTTTTAAAAGCATAGAATTTTGTCTGATTCCCAATTATCACCCAAAGCTGTTTGTTCTGTAGTAAATCGATATATTTCCCAAAATAAAACTTATTTGTTTGTGATTTTGAAAAAATATCGGTTGGTTTCATTGAGTTTTTAGGCTGTCTAGTGTAGGAAAGAAAGTAACTTTAGGGAAGCCGGTGATTAGAAAGTAATTTTAAGTGTTTCTGTGGAAATTGAAAGAAAATCTGCAGTTCGACAGTCCTAAAGTAAAAGGAAGCAACTAGCAATTTGGAAACTGATTATTTGCTGCTTTTGACCGTAGATATAAGCATATTGTGAGTCAGTTGCTACCTTAGATCATCGTAATAGGGGCCAAACTTAACAGCAGATCTCTATCAAATTGCATAGGAAGATGTGTAGATACTTCCTTACGTAGAAATTGCAGAAAATGCAAAATCAGAAAATTTGCAGTTACTTCCTTTTACCTTAGGACGGCCGAGATGTAATCAGTTTTAAAGAGAATTTGGAATATTCCAGAGTTGTGCAGAAGGATTTCAGAGGAAATATTTAATCATAATAAAAAGATACTACGTTTCTTTCTATTTTTTTTTAAAGCATAGTTTTTAATTAATTCCCACTTACCTCGGAAAACTGATGGTCATGCAGGAATTCTATATGTTTCCCAAAATATCGAAGGAGAATTAGCAGGCTCCAATCAGTTACTACCGAAATTATTGAGAATTTCGAGTATTCCACAGTTGTCCAGGAGGAATTCAAAGGAAACAATTATAATAAAAAGGAAATAAGTATCATTTTAAGTATTTCTTTTTAAAAGCATAGCTTTTTGATTGATTCCCATTTACCTCCCAAAGCTATTGCTTGTGCAGGAATTCGATATATTTCCCAAAATAAAACTTAATTCTACGTCATTTTGAATAAATATCTGTTGGTTTTAATTAAGGATATAGGGTATCTAGTGCAGGAAAGAATGCAACTTTAGGAAAGTCGATGATTACGAAGTAATTTTAAGTGTTTTTGTGGAAATCGAAAGAAAATCAGCATTTGCATTCAGTTTTAATGAGAACTGGTATATTTCTCAGTTCTCCAGGAGAAATTCAGAGAAAACACTTAATTATAATGAAAAGGAACTACGTTTCATTTAAGGTATTTCTTTTTAAAAGCATAGGTTTTTGATTTATTTCGAATTACCTCTCAAGGCTGTTGGTAATGCAGAAATTCGATATATTTCCCAAAATAAAAGTTATTTCTAAGTGTTTTGAATAAATATGTGTCGATGTCATTAATGTTAACGCTGTCCAGTGTAAGAAAGAATGTTACCCATAAGAAAGTCGGTGGGAAGTAATTTAAGATGTTTTTGGGGAAATCGAAAGAAAATCAGTAGTTCCAATTAGTTTTAACGATAGTTTGGTATATTCTTCAGTTGTCCAGGAGGAATTCAGAAGAAACACTTAATTGTAATAAAAAGGAACTACGTTTCATTTTTAAGTATTTCTTATAAAAGCATAGGTTTTTGACTGAATCCCAATTACCTCTCAAAATTGTTGGTAGTGCAGGAGTTCGATATATTTCCCAATTAACACTTATTTCTATGTGATTTTGAATGAATATATGTTGGTTTCATTTAGTGTTTAAGGTGTCGACTGCCGGAGAGAATGTAACTTTTAGGAAAATCAGTGATTAGGAAGTAATTTGAAGCTTCTTTGTCAAAATGGAAAGAAAATCAGCAGTTACAATCAGTTTTAATGAGAATTTGGAAAATTTGTACGCCTATTAAGAGACTTGAATATTCGAGTTGCAGCTTCAGCCACTAACCCCAAAAATTAATTTCTTCATAGAAATAAGAATCAAGGCAACGTCGTCTATGCAATTCCATGCATTAATTATGCTTCCTGATATATTGGCGACAGCGGTCAAATGCTCCACCACCACATGTGATAACATGATAGAGCTATCAGAATAAAAGACCTTTCATACTTCAATACTAAGCACGTCCTCATAACAAGACCTCAGCCCAATACTTCCATTCCGACATTTTTAGAAGATGCAAGGAATCAGTGCATATCTCAACTAATATAATGACAATATTTCTATTTTAGCCATCAGCAATAGTGTCTTGAGTAACAATGCAATACTTGAAGAAAAAAGAAAAAAAGACATCAACCTAAGAAATGAAAAAAGAACAAGATGAAGGAAGAGAAGATATTAATAAAAAAATTTTTTTCTTCCTCAAATTTTACTTTATTTCGTTTCTTTTTGAATTTGTCTGGACGAAGCTACTGAAATTCTAGAAGGGGGGGGGGGGGCCGATATTCACATCTCGTCCAGGATAACCATCAGAAAATAAGAAATTTTACTTTATTTATTTTTGTTTCCATTTATTTGGTTTTGATTTTATTTTTTATTTTTAAATATAATTTTTTTCTGTATTTTTTTATTTGTTTTTTTCATTCTTTTTAGATCTTGCCTTGAAGTTACTCAAGTTCCTGTTTAAAGTTCAAGTTCCTCTTATCCTTACTAGTAGATCCAGTTCAGAAACCTGACCCTCAGTTCACGATAGAACGGTCTAGATGTGCCTCTACTACTACATGCTGTCACCACCTTTATCGGATGGATTTATCTTCATTTCCCTCCAATCAACAATCTTGAATCTAAATAAATCACAAAAAACCTCTTCTTCCTTAATAATATCCTTCCTTAATTTGAATAAGGAAATTTTTATGGATATTATTAAGAAAGAAGAGGTTTTTTGTGATTTATTTATATTTCAGAAGGAAGATGAATTTTTAAGCTTTAATTAATCTTGAATCTAATTTGAATATGTGGTTTCTTCTGCTATATATATAAATAACCCAATGTATTTCAATTATAATTGGTATTGACCCAAAACCTAAACGTACGGCGATGAAACATGTTGTTATTTTAGCATTTTTAAATATATTTTACTGTGTCTTAGAATATTTGTAACCATTCTTATTATTACAATTTTAGGAACTCACATATTTTAGTTAAAAAGTTCGTTTTTCTTATCTTTTCAACTTGTGATCTGTTTTTAGAATGTTTTTTGCCAACCAATATTTATTAGTAGTTAATAAATCATTTTCGGTCAGCATAAATTCTATTTTGATGATTGAGGCTGGTGATAATGGGTTGCTTAGTTTGCCTTCTCCAGTTCATCTGAGGACGATTGACAGATTAGCCAATCGAAAAATGTTACGGTTTGAATTTTGAATTGTTTTTATTTTAATCTCTATGAGCGTTTTTCATTGTAACAATTCAAGTAGCAAATTTACACAATTTAAAATTGTTTACTAGAAAAATGTTAATAACCGGCAGAGTGATATTATTATTCAACACACTGTGATATCTCTTCAACAGTATGACTTGAGAGGAGATGAATCTGGTTAAAATTAAAAGTACTTTACAAATATATATAGGATTTGGGGCCAGCGCCCCATCGATTTCGAGATATTGGGCGTTATTTCACCGATTTTCAAGTATTACATTATTAGCTGACTGCTATCATAAGAAAGAAAAAGTTACAGTGGACTAATGGCATGTTGATGGCCTGAAAATCCATGGATCCCCGGTTGGATTCCCACTGCACGGTGAGACGTAATTATTTTTAATATTTTTTTTTGCCTTTTTTCTTAGTATAATTAGTTTTTTCCGTTTATATTATGTATATTAGACAGAAAACCAATTTACGATTAGATGTAGATATTATTATATTCTCGTTAACCTTTGTTTTTATTTAATTAGATATTTAATTAACTAGTTTTTTTTATCATCTTGTGGTGAAACTTCTTTTACTATTTGTATTTAAAATTAATTCACTTGAATACTTTTTTTAGGAAAAATTAAGTTTTTATGTAAGAGTTTTAAGTGTAATACTTACCTATGGAAATTTATGTTTTCTTTATTACATAAAAAAACAAAGTTAGTTTTCTCGTTAATCTGATTCCCCTAATATTTTTGTATCAGATGCTTTACTTTTGCTCACTCTATCACCAATAATATTCTCTTTTCTCAGCAGTTCTTTGCATATTTGGAAAACACCAGAAATTTCTTGTTTGGAAAAGCATGAAAAACATGAAATGGAAAAAAAATTCAGTCCAAGTTGTTTTTCGGTACAAAGAGATGAAGAACCTGCTGAAGTCTTTGCAAACTAACTCACTAATGAACTAATTGGTTAGGAGTTTTTACTGAATTTTTCTGCAGTAAACGCATTGCTCCTCTTACGTAAATGTAGCTATCCTAATTGTTCAACTATTGAACTGTGCAAAAAAAAAAAGCCTTAAAATAAAATTCTATTAGTTAAGTATTACATTTAAAAAACATAATTTTTCCTAAAAAAAAAGCACAACTGAAATAATATTACATACAGAGTTTGTAAGAGTTTCACCTGAAAATGATAAGGAAAAAAAACGGTTAGTAAATTAAGTAACTAATTAATTAAAAACCAAAGTTAAGGAGAAAATTATTTATTTACTTGTAATCGTAAATTGGTTTTCTGTCTAATATTCTCAATATAAACAAAAAAACTAATTATTATAAAGAAAGAAATTAAAAACAAAAAAAGAAAATAAAAACAAAAAAAGAAAGAAATGAAATTAAAGAAAAAATATAACTCAACCAGCATTGGGGTCGAGCCGGGAAAATTTAGATTTACAGGCCAACAACATGCCGTTAGTCTTCGGTAATACTTGCTTTTTTACGACAGCAGTGAGCTAATAAGATCATACAAAATAAAGTTCTTCATCGATTAATTCATGCACTTCATGAACAGCAAGTATGGACGATTAGAAATAATATATTTCCTTTGGAGTTATAAAATTTGGACCAAACACATAATAAAACATTTAATGAAGCCTGCAAGTCAGATGTTGTCATTATATTTGAATTTTTAAAATTTTAGTATTTCATTTTGTGTTTGGCCTAAATTTAATTGCTCTTAATGAAATTACGCACATTAAATAATTGTAAAACGCAATTGTAAATATATAGTAAAACCCGATTAACCGAGTTTCCCATTTAACCGAGCTATCAAACATTTCTAGAATTTTTTTTGGTTCTACATTTTCCATTTTCAAACAACCAAAAACAATTCTGAACTTGATCTCGCCAATCAAAGAAGAGGATATACGTGACTGGATAAACGCTGACGAACAACAAGACATTACAGATGAAATAATCATCAATATCGTCAATAAGGAAAATGAATCTAGCAATGATGACGAAGACAGTTACAATGAAAATCGAGATATGAAAATCTCCCGTCCAGATGGACTAAAGGCTACCTAAATTGCTATTGAATATATAGAACAACAAGAAGAAGCGACACCAACAATTCTGTTATCCTAAAAAAAATGGCGAAACATTGCTGCAGAAAAATACCAAGATAACGTAAAACAAAAAAACAAGTAAGGACTTTTTTAAATAAAACAACTCTTTAATTATCATAACAACTTGAATTGCATGTGGTGTATCTCCATAAAGTGTGTATTTGTTAAAATATACATTTAAATCAGCACGATTTATTTTACAATTTTCGCTTTAACCGAGTCTTTCGGTTATCCGAAATAGTTTTGGTCCACATTAACTCAGATCATCGGTTTACAATTTATCTTAAAAGCAAATTCAATTAAAGTAGTTGGATCCGACAGTATTTGTGTACTTTCATTTAATGTAATTCAACTCATCAACCAATCCATATTATAAAAAGAAAGTTTTTAATTTACTTCATATTTTTCAGAAGGACCTCGCAGTTTTACATAAATTGATATTATACAGCTCAAAACTCCAAGATTCAACTATAATATACCAATTAACCTGTATTTAGTCACTCTAAATCAACTCAAAAATTATAATTTATCATAGATTATATTAATACAATTTCAGATTCAGTACTTACTAAGTAAATTACTTTTTAGTATGATCCAGGATATTCTGATGTAATTTGAATTTAATTTATTAAATTTATATTTAATTTATTCGAAATATAACACCCGATCCTCAAACATTCTCTCTTCATCTGATTTCATGCATCATCAAGGGGAATAATTAAATCTGTTTTAGAAAAGTTTATAATAAAGTTTACTGTTATAAAACAGTAAAGAATTCATCTGTAAGAATATAGAGTGCAAACTTTCAGTCTTTTATTTCAAACAATTATTCACGTCTTTACTTTATCAAGGCGCAATATGACACTGGTTACCACAATCAATGCTGCTCATTGTAACTATTTTCGTCTCCTTTTTACCCACACTTCAAAACCGACCCAATAATTTCTCTAATAAATTTTGCTAAACGGATTTGTGTAATATTTGATACAATGTCTATGAATGCTCCAAATTAAAAATAACTCTTCCAATCAAGAAAGAAGAAGATATCCTTCATCATTATATAGCAACAGATATATCGTGTCATTTATCACCAATGATATGGTTAGATGTTAAACTTTGGTACAATTTTTTTTAGTACCAAATTTTTGTGAAATAAAATGAAATCAAAACATCAAAATACGAAAGTGGAATTCGATTCTAGAAACACAAGAACAACACCTGTAGTATTTAAATGAAAAAGATTATTTTGCTGAATATGGACACATTTCTATAACAAAATCAAATTAAACTGCAGTTGCCAAAAAAATGATATTATATTATCCAAAATTATTTAAAAATCTTATAACAGCACAAAACTGCGTTGGAATATCACCAAGCCATTAAATTAGGTTTCGTAGCCAATCTACGGGACAAATCATGCATACATGTGATATGAGGAATGTTAAACTCTTGGAGAGAAAAATGACAATAGGTTTAAATTACAATTAAATGACGCTTTTTGAATCAAAAAAGTGAGCTTAAAGGTTATGAGATTCCAAAGAAGAAATTGCAATTAAGATTTGGAATGATTTAGTAACACTCGAATTCGATTTTGAATTTCATTGAATTTTTTTATCATGAAATAAAGATGTTGAAGGCCACATTTGTTTTGGCATGAAAACAGATATACTATCTGAACAGAAATAAAGCGTAAGCATAGACATATAATTCCCAACAATTTTTACTAGATGTAATCAAAAAAAACAGATTGAAATTTATAATATAATCCAGTGATCGATAAGCATTGGATACTGACTGACAATAGACCTGAAATTTCTTCACGGAGATGCAAATATTTTGTTTCAGTTTAATTTACTTATTTTTATTACAGTAAGTTTTTATTAGATTCTAATAAACTTTATTGTTATCTTTATTCTAGATTCTAAGTTCATTGATTCACTGAGGAGATTAATTCTGAGAAACGGCTCAAAAGATATTAATTGTTTGGTTTTATCCCTTGAAGAGTTTGTTATTTGATTCCCGTCTCCATCTAATAACTTGTTGAAGAATATCGGGCGAAACGGTATGAATTTTCCATCACGAACACATGCATTCCAGTTTCAACAATTGAAATAACATTCAATACTGAATACAGTCAAACCCCTCTATAGTGAACCCGCCTTATAATGAACTCCCGGATATAATGAACGAAATGTTTGGTCCCGAGCCGTGCAATGCACGTATAATGTTATTTTTTGTCGATTTAATGAACCAAAAAAAAATGAGAAGTTTGGATATAATGAACTTTTTTCTGCCGTTGACTGAATTTATTTTTCATTTTTTTGTAATAATTTAGAAATTGCTACTTCAAAATAAATACATATACCGATTTTTAAAACCACCATAGAGTGAAATGTAGCGATAAGCATTTTTTCTTAAATAAGCCTGTTTTATCTCTCTTACCCCCTCCCTAAACAAAGGCCAAAGTTTGTACCATATGGAAAAATAGACAATTGATAATTGATGCTCATGATAAAAATTTAGATGGCAGAAAAAAGTTGAGAAAAGCAGATCAGAAGGATGTTGAAGAAGCATTACTGAAGTGGTTCAGGATTCAAAGAAGCCGCAATCTTACAGTATCTGGACAAATGATTCAAGCAAAAGCCAATGAATTTGCCAAGCAATTTGGTGAGATTACTTTTGTGTGCTCGAATGGCTGGTTAGACAGGTTTAAGAAGCGGAATAACATAAATTCAGGAAAAATTGTCGGAGAATCAGGAAGTGTTTCCGTAGCGGATGTTGAGGACTGGAAAAGAAATGTTTGGAATGATATCTCTCGTCACTATGAAGAGAAAGACATATTCTACGCCGATGAAGCTGGATTATTTTATAAAATGACACCTAACCAAACATTAAAGTTTAGAAATGAAAAGTGCTCTGGTGGTAAACTTTCAAAAGTGCGAGTCACCGTCCTGGTATGTGCTAATATGAATGGATCCGAGAAGCGCAAACTTCTGGTAATCGGCAAATCTCAAAAGCCAAGATGCTTTAAAAACGCTAAAAACCTCCCAGTTTCATACAAAGCCAATCGTAGATCATGGATGACATCTGATCTATTTGAAGAAGAGATTCGAAAGTGGGATAAAGAATTATCGGCCGCAAAAAGAAAATTTTTGCTGTTGATTGATAACTGCGCAGCTCATTCAGATATTGAAAACCTGGAATGGATAAAGATTGTTTTCCTGCCACCAAACGCAACATCTATAGTACAGCCCATGGACCAAGGGGTAATTCGAAGCTTAAAATGCCATTACCAAAAACAGCTGATTTTAAGGATTTTGGAGGACTACGAAAAAGGTGTTGATTGCAATGTTTCCCTCCTTGATGCCATACTAATGATCGATAAATCTTGGCGACTTGTTACAGAAACAACCATTCGTAATTGTTTTCGTTGCGCTGGTCTGTCAAAAGGTGTTACTGAAGAAAATGACGAAGAAGATGACAATTTGCCTTTAGCGAAATGGATTGAAAAACACGGCATCGCAACATTTTCCGAATTTGATATGGAGCTGTTCGAAACGTGCGATCAGGATGTCATTATATCTGAAGATCTCACAGACGAAGACATTGTTGAGGAAATAAAACTAAAAAACGGTGGCATTGAAGATTGTTCATCTGATTCAGACGAAGAAATTGAACAAACTGAAAGCAACCTCCCCACCATGAAGGACTCCAAAGCAGCATTTAAAGTACTGAATCAGTTTTTGTGTACCCAAAATATAGAGCCGAGAGTGATGGAAACATTTCGGTCTTTCGACAAATATATAGATAAATTTTTTCTTGAATCAGCCTCTCATCAGCTAAAGATTACTAATTTCTTTTGTACGCAAGAGTAAAAAATATTAAAAGTAAGTTAACATGTTTTTTTTGTTATTATTTTTCAGTCATTCTGTATTTCATTTTATTGGTCATTTATTTAAATAATGTGTATTTCGAGGCAGGAGTTCAGAACCGTTTAGTTAAAATTTTTTGCGGATCGGATATAGTGAACTCCCGGTTATAGTGAACCGAAATTTCGGTCCCTTGAAGTTCACTATAGCGAGGTTTGACTGTATTTATATTTATTACTAAATAATAAGGGGTACATCGTACAAGCATGGTGTAGTGGATTAGAAAGAGGTCTTCCATGAGGCCGATACGTCGGCACCTGGGTTCGAATCCCGGCATCGGCTTTGATGTTTGCTTTCTTTCCTATGTTTGTCTCCTCCTTCTCTGTTCCCCTTCTCTTCAGGTAACATCATCCCAGGCAGATTCCCTTAAGTTTTTGGGAACCCTTAATCCAGCCTTGGACTGCAACAAGAGGCCTTAAATAACAAAATATGAGATAGGGGAAGTTCCGGCCATTTTCTATAAGAAGGATAAGAAAAATTTTCATTACTTAAAATTCAGCATCGAACAATTTCTTGACGTAATTACATTACATAGTTATAATATAAATTACTTTTTTTGATGTAATTGATATATTTATGTTAGCGGAGGTTAATAAGAACCTGAAGTTAATTTAACATGAAGAAATTAGAAGCTTTAAGTAAATAATTTCAATACTATATAAAGATTATGTCAAGGAAAAAAATGATTGTTTATTAATACTTTAAAAAATTACTATTACTGTTGATAAATGGAATTTTGATTCTAAATCATTTGAATTATTTGAACCATAATATAATTATTAAAACGACTAGACAAGAAAGTTAACATCCAGCATTATCACTAAGTGATATCAAGATTAATTTATTAAATAATAAAAATAACCAATTAATACAGAATTATATAAAATTTATCATAACTTGGAATGAAGAACTATATCTATGATTTTACTAGCGACGCTAAAACAAATATATCTCCTTCAAAAACCTGTATTGATGATTGTTTTACAAAAGCAAATGCAGTAAAATTCCGGTTAACCGATCTCGGGTCAACCGAAACCCGGGTTATTCGAAACGCCTCCGAAAATCGAAACGAAGGCGGGACATCGTAACTGAAAAACGTTGGGAGGACCACAAGAATCAAACAAAAATTACTTTTTTTAAATAAGAAATTCATATGCTACAAACTATTAAGTACAGAATATTGCATATTGATGCAGCCTACTGTAATCCTAAAAATGTAATTTTAACTTTAATAAAGAACATATGTTTAGCATACAAAGAGATTTTTTTCAATTCGTTTGAACTTCAAAACCTTTCAAAAATGAGTACTATAATTACAATGCAAAATACTGTATGTGTATTAGATGTTGATGGCTTCACTGAAAAAATTGTTATCCGAAGACTTACGTAAAACATGAAATATGCCATTCCGGCGTAATCGTGTGGTCTAAGGCGGCTGTCTGCCTTAAGCCTGGTGTGCCGGTTTCCGTGTTCAAATCCCGGTCGAGAGCATGGATTTTTCATATTTCCTTTCCTGTGTATGTCCGCTTTTTTTTCTTCGGTCTGACGTCATTCCTTAATGGCGTCATGAGGAAGGCAAACGGGAAACCACCTCAGTATCTTTCCCTAGAAATTCTCGGGAGTCTGCTAGAGGTTCGCCCTGGTGGGAACATTATCGCTCCCTGGAACATGGATGCTTCGACTCGGTGCGTTCCGTACCCATAAAAAAGTGTATCGTAACCTGGAATGAAGATTTACATCTACGATGTTACTGGCGAGGCTAAAACAAATATATCTCGTTCAAAAACCTGTATTGATGATTGTTTTGGAAAAGCAATTACAGTGAAACCCTGGTTAACCGATCTCGGGTCAATCGAAACCCTGGTTATTCGAAATGTCTCCGAAAATCGAAAAGATGGAGGAACATCCTTGCTCGAAAACGTTGGGACAGAATATTGTATATTGATGTAGCCTACTGTAATCCTAAAAATGTAATTTTAACTTTAATGTAGAATATAAGTGTAGCATACAAAGAGATTTTCCAAAAAGACATACTGTAATCACAATACAAAATACTGTAGGTGTATTCGAAGTTGATGGCTTAACCGAAAAAATTATTATGCGAAACGTCTTCCCCCCCCCCCCCCCCCCATTTAGTTCGATTGACCGGGTTTTACTGTAATACTAAAAGTATTGGCAGTGTAATTCAAAATGATATCTCAGATAGATTCATGATCGTAATTCAAGTTAATAATTGTTTCAAGAATTCTCAACATAATAATCAAATTATTAAATATAATAATTCCCATCAAATAAAAAAAAATGATCAAATTTCTTAAAGAATATACAATTATTAACAAAATAAAATATTGCTATACGACATTCACAACCCAACCAAATTACTAATTATTAAATGAAATGCATTCATGAATAAAAAAACTAAATAAATATTCAAATGATTAACACGATAAAAATAAATCGACAACAACGAAATCCCCCCCTTTTAAAAATTTAAAAAATATATAAAAAACACTAGATGACTGATAATGTATTTAAACATAATAAAGGAAAGATAAATTATATCAAAGATAAGAAATATCTTATAATAAGACAAAGGAAAAATTACTTAAAAATTATGTTTAAACAATCTAAATAATAATTAGTATTATGATAAATTCAATGAAAACAGAAATGTCAAAATAATAAAAGAAAATTTTAAAACCACGCTTTTATCTAAACTGCACTTAAAAGTAGAAAATAATTTTTTTTCTCCAATGTATAAAATTTAAAAATAGGACTAAAAACAAAAGCGTGTGAAGCTCTTAGCGAATATTTCAAGTAAGTAAGTAGGTAAGAATGAGTATTATTACGTAATAGTAAGAGTGAAGAGAAAGTTGATACCTTTATTAGTAGCATTACTTCTAATTAGCAAAACATAAATACAGTTTTTACTAAATTTCATTGATATGTAATCTAAATTTAGAAAAATTTGTTGTTACTTTTATTTTTCTACATTTTGTTTAAGAATTAATAGTTTAATCTAATGATTTTAAAATTTCACAATTCATTTAATTATTACTTTTTAACATATTTCTTAAGTCTAAATAATATTTTGATTTTAGGAATTTGTTCTACATTTAGAAACTAATGTATTTCGAATTTCAAGTAAGAAAGTAAATATTAGTAATATTGTATAATACTTAAAGAGTGTAGAGAAAAATGATACTTTACTAATAGCATTTATTTATAGCATCATTTCTACATTTGCTATGAGCTCCTCAAGCTTTTATTTTTCGTCACATGTCTTAAATTTTGTACACAAAATATTCTTTTTGGTGCAGTTTAAATAAAAGCGTTGTTTTTAAAAGATTTTTTTTTCTGTAAATTTTATTAAACTCTTGTTTAGTCTTTACTATCTTTCTTAAGTTGATTACCACTTCAAATTAACATATTTCATATTTTTTTTTTATTTCTCATAAATTGTCACTATTATTTATTAATGTGTGATAATATAATTTTTCAAATTATATACTTTTTACTATGGATGTCTATATTTCATCGTACTTTCCATCTCTTGTTAGGTTTCATTGTTTTTTCCTTCTTTCCTGTCAGTTTCGAACAGTTTAGTTCTTCAATTTTCAGACCATCTAAAGTCCTCACGCTCAAAGATGAATCTCCCAGAATGCAAAGCAGATTATAGATTGTCCATTCCTGGCCCATCGCTAACATTGAAAAAGAAATGGTCGCTTCTCCTATTTCAATGTTAGCGAAGCGACAGGAAAGGACAATCGATAATCTGCTTTGTATTCTGGGAGATTCATCTTTGAGCGCGAGTACTTTAGAAATCTTGGTCTGCTGAAACCACAAATGTTTGAACTTCAACGAAAAACTTTGTTCCCATATACAGAGTGCTTTCTTGCAGTTTCTGAACTGTTGAAAATCATAAGATTATTAGTGCTAGCATTCTTCTTTCTACCCATCCATAGCAGTATTTGGCAGGGAACTGGACAGATTGTGTTTGTAAGAGATGGATGAGGAAAGCAAATGTTGACTTGCCTCATAAGAATTCTGTATACATAATTAAGAATTAGATGTGGATTTTTGTAGATATGTATGACGGTGCCTTGCGGCTGGTCTCGGTTGTAATGTGCAGCGGAAGGAAGTGTTGTCTTTGCGAAATATTTGAATTTGGTAAATGTGTCTAGTTGTAGTGTCGTGATGTGGATTATTACACTACTCAACAAATTTGAACTTTTGTTTCATAACGTGAATGAATTACGCTGATCTTAATTAATTTTCATGTGCTGACCAAGAAAATGCCAACGAAAAGTTTTTGTCTTATAGATATTTACTTGATACATTGAAAAATAAGGATTTTTGATCTATTAAGCAATATTTTGTTCTCATTTTCTGTCTGAAATTGTCAAGGGCAGCTTAGCTATGATTATACTAATAAATAAATACCTTACCAGCTGTTAAAACATAAAAAACCACTCTTTTTGCAATAAAATAGAAAAATGTATAACAAACCTTCTTTTTTTTATGAGAACTTGAATCTTCCCTTTTTAAAAACCAGCAATAATCGCCCATCATCGCTGGTTCCCATCTTCCTTGATATCGTTGCTCCATTTTAGCAATATTTTGTTGAAATCACTCTTCTGCTCATCTGTTACTGCCTTCAAGTTCTCAGGAAAGAAGTTGAAATATGAATGTAGGAAGTGGATTTTGAGTGACATACGGCAGCCCATTGTTTTGTAGTTTCTTAGTACCGTAACGCCTCTATTAACTGGCGATAATTTTCTGATAATATTATTACGTTAACTTTTGCTAAGATAATTACATCAATTACATCAAAAAAAGTAATTTATGTTATAATTATATAATGTAATTATGTCAATAAATTGTTCGATATTACTTTTTAAATAATAAAATTTTTTCTTAAGCCTTCTTATAGAAAATGCCCGGGAAGTTTCCTTAACCCCTATTTTTTTTTTATTTAAGGCCTCTTGTTGCAGTCCAAGGCTGGATGAAGGGTTCCCAATAAGTTAAGGGAATCTGACTGGGGTGATGTTACATGAAGAGAAAGGGAGCAGAGAAGGAGGAGACAAACATAGGAAAGAAAGCAAACATCAAAGCCGACGCCGGGATTCGAACCCAGGTGACAACGTATCGGCCTCATGGAAGACCGGCTTCTAATCCACTAGACCATGCCGGTACTATGCATCTTCTATTATGTGGTAATAAATGTAAATATTTAGTATTGAATGTTATTTCAATTGTTGAAACTGGAATGTATGTAATCGTGTTGGAAAATTCACCCCGTTTCGCCTGACATTCTTAAACAAGTTATCAGATGGAGACTGGGATCAGCGCGTAACAGCATGTCGTGCATTGTTAGTACAATTCCCTAATGTTTTTGTTTTTTTGTAAGGTGTTGTTTTCGGATGAATGTGAGATTTATCACAGCTCAAGCAATTGAAATATTGCCTTTTGGGCGAAAGACAACCTTCATTACAGTCTGGAATTGGAAAGAAACCCGTAATGATATGGAATGCGATGACATCACGTTACTTGTTGGGACCATATTTTGGTGATGGTCATGTTAATGGTGAAACTTATTTACACATGTTACAAACATGATTAATCCCACAGGTTGAAAACGTAGGTATCATAGAACGCGTATGGCTTAAGGAGAACGGGGCACCTGCTAATTCGCTGTTACTTTGTTTAAGTTTCTTCATAAACATTTTCCAGGACGCTAGATTGGTCGCGTTACTCCAGCATCGCCAGCTTCATTGAAATGGCCACCGCGAAGTCCTGACCTTACGCCGCATGACAACTCATTGTGTCATCAAGGTCTAAGTGTCTGAATGTCGTTGCTACAAATGAAGAATTGCGCAATGCAGTTGAGGAAGCATTTCGAACCATCACACGGAAACACTTACAAAAAATGTCAACTAGAACGTGGCGGTATATGAACTTGTGTGTACTGCACGATGACGAATACAGACGCATTGGACATTTAATGTGTTAATATTTTCTTAAATATGTCTAGCTATCAAGGGGTACGGAAACTACCCGGACACACTTTATAAAAAGCACACAATTCAAATTAGTTTCACTACATATTAAATTAATTTGTTCAATCCAGTCATGTAAACTATTAAAAATATTTGTTAAAGGATAAATATTAGAAATAAGAAGGCTTTTAGATTTCGAGCTGAGACTCTGAGAGTGCCGTTTCGTGCATTTTGAGCTCTCCTCAGCCAGAGCTCCTCACAAGCAAAAGGCGAACGAATATGCTAATCAAGATCGAAATATTGACCCCTCACCATCAAAAAAAAAAGAACAAAATGTGGCAATGAGTAGACAAATGGAACCTCTGCAAATCTACACTAAAAACAATAATACATATTAATAATAAAGAAAAAGGAAAGTCATGTGCTGGGCTCTGCAAGCTTCAATGAATTTCTAATGCACATTTAAATGAATAAAAAGAGCATAAAATTGCATAAACACATTAAAACACATTCTTTTTCTTAATTTTTAATGTGCATTATTGTTTACTTGTTCATTGTGTTGGAAATAATGCCTCAAGAGGCTTTGTGAATCAGCACGTAAGTGTGGGATTATTAAAGTAAAAACGTTAATTCTCATTATTAAGTTCTTCTTTTATATTCTGTTAAGTTTTTGTTGCCAATCTGATATTTTGCCGAAAATAGCTTAAAATAGTTTACTTTAAATGAAAGTTTTAAATCTAAAACCCAACATATTGTTCATTGACCTGCTTATTCATTCTGATTACTCTCAACTAATGATCTCCAAATTAGCGTGAAACAGGCTGTCTTGAGATGTCAGTTTGAACATTGGTCGCAAATTTTAATAAGAACAAAATGTGGAATACAAAACCATGCGCATCACTTTGGTTACCACAAGAAAAGAAAAATTAATAAACTCTTGAAGGGTAAAAGAAAAGCAATCAATGCCTTTTGAGCCGTTTCTCAGAATTTATCTCCTCAGTGAATTAATGAACTTAGAATCTGGAATAAAGATAAAAATAAAATTTATTAGAATTTAATAAAAACTAAAAAAAGTAAGTAAATTAAACGGAAAAGAAATATTTCCGTCCCCGTGATGAAATTTCAGCTCTATTGACAGTCAGGATCCAATGCTTATCGATCACAGGATTATATTGTAAATTTCGGTTTCTATTTTTCTGATTATATCAAGTAAAAAATTTGTGATTTTTTTATTTAAAATGTTACGTACGCTTCATTTCTGTTTAGATACTATATTTGCTTTCATGCCAAAAGACGTGACCTTCAACATTTCTATTTCACAATAAAAAAATTCAATTAAATTTAGAATCTAGTTTGAGTGTTAGTAAATCATTCCAAGCATTTTCTGCAATTTTTTCTTTGGAAAGAAATGTACTGTTAGCACATTTTTTGATCGAAAAAGCGTCATATAATTTAATTTAAACCTACAGTCATTTTTCTCCTCAAGAGTTTAACATTGCTCATGTCTCATGAATGCCTGGTTTGTCCAATACATGCTCTACGAAACCTGATTTCATGCCCTCGTGATATTCAAACGCTGTTTTGTCCTATTATGAGGTTTTTAAATAATTTTTTATAATTTAATATTATTTTTTTGGCAACTGAATCATAATTGATAGACCATGCCAATAAATTAATTAAAATTCGAATATAAAAATAAACTAAATTAAATTCAAATTACGTCATAATATCCTGGAACATAATAAGAAGTAATTTACTAGTTAAATTATGATTTCTGAGATGATTTAGAGCCACTAAATACAGGTGAACCGGTGTATTATAGTTGAATCTTATAGTTGAATCTATAGTTGAGTTTAAAGCTACATAATATCCCTTAGTGTAAGGCTGCGAGGTCCTTCTGAAAAATATGAAGTAAATTAAAATCTTTCTTTTTATAATATGGATTGGTTCATGAGTTGAATTACATTAAATGAAACTATACAAATACTGTCGGTTCCAACTATTTTAATTGAGTTTGCATTAAGATCATTTGTAGAAACTTCAATTCTTGATAGATGACTGCATTGGCTTACTGTATTTTCAAAACGAAATAGATTTATAATAACCTTTTAAAATTACTTAACGTGGGTAATAACATTAACAGTAATTAAATTTACGCCAAGCACACAATGAAATAATAAAATTTTAAATATACAAGTATAATCACAACATCTGACTGTCAGGCTTCATGATATATTTTATTATATATTTGGTCTAAATTTTATAACTCCACAGGAAAAGTATTAATTCTAATCGTCAGTGGTTGCTGTTCATGAAGTGCATGAATTAATCGATGAAGAACTTTGCTTTGTATGAGAAGGGATGGTCGTGGGAGCTGTGATAAAACTAATAAAGTTTCAATAAATATTATCAAAATAACTTTACGTGCACAAAATTCTTTCATCCTCAGAAACAATGCCATGCACACGGCTAAATTCAAAAAACATTTATTAAAATCAGAATACAATGCCACTAGTTTCATAACCGTAATTTTAGGTTATATTCTCAAGCTGGATTTGACAATGAAAAATGGGTAACATTTATAGATGAAGATAGTCAATCAAGTAAAATGGGTAATAAATGTTACCCATTTTTCATTGTCAAATCCAGCTTGAGAATATAACCTAAAATTACGGTTATGAAACTAGTGGCATTGTATTCTGATTTTAATAAATGTTTTTTGAATTTAGCCGTGTGCATGGCATTGTTTCTGAGGATGAAAGGTTTCAATAAATATTGTTTGATTTCTTTTTATGACCAAAAGCTTCCCTCCTATTATTTTCTTAGAGAAAACTTTTCAAAAACCCTCTCACCAGCCAGTGCCGTAACTAGAGGAGTGGGCTCCCGTTACCTTTAAACCACTTTCATTTACTAAGCCATTTTTTTTTAATATGTTTGCTTTTTTTTTCATGTTAAGTGAATAGAATGGGAATTTAAAACAGACAAAACACTCTTTGACTTTTTATACTGACTTTAATATAAAATTTACAGAGTTGCAATGTTACTACTGTAAAACCAAATTACAAAAATGCATTGGATTACTAAGATAAAAGACAGAAACTATTAAGACAGATAATTAATTGCATGACTCATATGATGAATTGCAAGGTTTATCTTAAAATTGATAATTGAAATAATAACACAAGTTTAAAAAAAGCAAATCTTAAAGAGACAAAAGCAAATTGTTTAAAAATGTATACATTTCATAAGCTAAATCCAAAGTCTATACAGGTTGATACATGTTTTAGCTGAAAACATAGCATTACATGACCTTCTGTTTCCTAACATTTTTAGAAGCAAAGTCATTGATTACTTTATCAAAGTTAATTTGTTGAGCTCTATCTTTTTCAATTGAAAGCAAAGCTAGATTGCTGAGTCTTTTCTGTCCCATAGTGCTTCGTAAGTAATTTTTGATTCACTTTAGTTTTGAAAATGATTGTTCGGCCTTAGCTACGGTCACAGGAACTGTCAAGTACATAATACATGCTGTACACACACATCAAGATAAGTTGGTGAAAGTAAGCTGTGATCAATTATTAACAGACCTGCAAATTCCTTGACGCTGCTCATTTTTTCAAGTTTGTTTTTAAATGAAGTTTTAATTGAACATATCTGAGATGGAAATGTTGGAGACAGATCATCCAGAAACTTTCTAACAAAATCAACTGCTTTGTCATGTACCTCTTTTTCACTAGCGTTGACAAGAAATTCAATCTGAATTACTTGATAAGTGTCAAGAACAGCTTTCATACCCTGAAAACGATTATCCAGTTGAGTGTGTTAAGTGTCTATCATTGGGCAGAACACTGTTAATCTAAAACAGGATTCAGGCTCTTAACCTCTCGTTTTCACATAACTCATTAAAATGTTTTTTTTTTTTCACTTTTTTAATCCTACTCTGGCGAAACCCTTGAGATATTCCCCAATGTCCACAAATCTCTGAAGCCTCTGAAACTATTTCTCCAAATCTTCCACGCATCTCGGTGACTTTAAGAAGAGCATTTCCCAGTAATTCATATGCAGATAACGGATCTACGGTCTCACATTGCAGAGACTTTGAAACGATATTAAGGGACTCTGTGTTACTTCTAGTAATACAATGTGAAGTTTTAAAGTTGAAAGTTTCCAGCTTTTTCTTTAGTTGCTTTGCTTCAGCCCTTTCCTTTATTTTTTTGCTAGTCAGAAGTTGGCGGCTGAGACAATTCAAACCATCACAGAACCTACGTTTAAGGGCTCTTACTGCGTCAAATCTGCCAGCCCAGTGAATTGGATTTAGGGTTTTTAATGTTACTTTTGAAGACCCACTCTGGTACATTGTTTTTAACTCCTTTCAGCGAACAATGCTATGACCAAAAAAGTAATGTACACTTTGGATGTTTCAAAAAATTGGCAAATCTCTCTGTTTCCTTCAACAGTATCTTTCAGCACAAGGTTAAGGTTATGTGCCGCACAATGTACAAAGTAAGCATGTGGGGGCTTTTTCTTGTATACGTTATTGCTCACAGTGGTATACTCCACTCATTACGGCTGCTCCATTATATCCTTGACCCTGCCATTTCCTCAGATCTAAACCCTTCTCTTCCAGTGAATTAATTATTTTTTCAACAAGACTTTGTGCTGACTGATTATCAACCTCTACAAAGGGGAAGAAAACTTCACAAATTTTTAATGAACTCAACAGGTTTTCCTGTTTCGTCGTTCTCTATTGTCACGTACCTAGAAACTTCACTTAACTGGTCAGTCTTAGATACATCTTGGGTTGTGTCCAAAATGAGTGAAAGAAAACCGAAGCATTTTGAAGCTCACGTGTGATTTTGTCTTTAACTTGTGTTGATAATAAGTAAATCAGCTCATTTTGAATTTGCGGACGAAGATATTTTACTGCACCATGTGGACGCATTATCAATTCTTGCAACGCAGGATCATACTTTGATCGCAGTTCAATAATTGATAAGAAATTTCCCTTATTGCTACGTTCTAGCGCTTCACTGAAAAGCGAAATTGCATGTTGCAAGGGTTAGGGTCACATTCAGTATTCTTTCAACTACCTTCCGTCAGAAGCTTCTTTCTTCCTCAAACTTTCTATCAATTGCCTCATGTTTGCGCCACTGTTCATAAACAACACAAACACGAGCATGGGTCCTGTATCCTTCATAACTTTTTATTCGTTCTGAAAGACAGCGAGATTAAGTTATTGTCGGCAAAACAGGCAATATGCTGTTATACCTTGTAAAATTTTTTAATGTTTTAAGGCTTTAATAAGTATTTAAATCAATTTATTTTGAATGTTTGAAATAAAATGAGTTTGATTCAATTTTTTTTAGTCCAGTTTTGGGTAAAAAAAAAGAAAAATCCCTCTTCGTTCGGGAGCCCCCTATGCTCGGGGGCCCCGGGGCCCTGCCCGGCTGCCCCGGTGGTAGTTACGGCCCTGTCACCCGCTGATACGGAATTTCGAATAATAGATTCCAATATAAAGGAATCACTAATTATTCTATTTTGAGCATTGTTTAAATTTCAGATACATGTTGTACATTTTTCAAGGAGTCACTGAGTTGCTTTGTTTTTCCTACTATAATTCAAAATGCTTATTATAATCCGGAGTTGAATCCATTTATAACTCCGTGATATTTTTCAGTCTGTCTGTTTGCAATCATAAAATATGTAAGGGTATTTCAATTCATATTTTTTTTTAAGCATCATTACCGGACTATTTGTCAAATTAAAATTGAAATTAAATTTAAGTTAACCTTTCTTATTGTGATGTTGCCTTAACATAGAATTTATCATCCTTTGCAGAATTTCAATACAAGAACCCTGGCAAATAAGCACTAACAAGGAGACGGCCCACCCTGTATTTTTCAAATAAGAGTGCACTTTGGTGAGATGAAAATGCATATGAATTACTTCAAATATATATATAAATCCAAAACACAAAACTTGAAGCTGGTGGTCTTCAAATTTCGTGAAGCAAAGATTTCATTCAATCATTTGCAATTTAGAATTCAGAAAGTATAGAATATATATATATATATATATATATACATATATATATATATTATTATATCAACTTATGTTTTGATGCCGTTATCTTCATCGATTTTCAAATGTTGCCTTATGAGGTCACTGCTCTCAGGAGAAAGCAAGAATTATCGTGTGATCCGTAAATCTAAATATCCCAGGTTTGACTCCACTTCGGGGAGAGATATAATTTTTTTTGTAATTTCATTTCTTTCTTTTTTCTGTTTTTACTTTCTTTTTTTTCTATTTTTCTTTTATAATATCCTCCCTAACTTTTGTTTTTAATTAATTAGTTACTTAATTAACTAAACTTTTTTTTTCTTTTAATATGGTGGTGAAACTCTTTTACTGTTTGTATTTTAAATTATTTCATTTGTAATTTTTTTTTTGGAAAAATTAAGTTTTTTAAATGTAATACGTACCCGGTAATTAACAGAATTTTATTTTAAGGATTTTTTATTGCACAGTTGAATAGTTAAACAATTAGGATAGCTACATTTACTTAAAAGGGGTAATGGGTCATTCCACAGAAAACGTACCTTTTAAGAGATAAAAATGTTTATTAAAAAATATTGACAAACAAATCTGAAATTTATTTTCTAAGCAGTATTATTCCTCCTATGAATTATAAAATGAATTGTTACATTGTTTCTTCGTTTTTCATGAAATAAGGAATAAAATAAAATTTTTATTTGAACGGAGGATACACAACTGTAACAGAGTATAAGATACAGTAATGAAATCTACCATATTGTAAAAGCATAACTCATAATTTAGGCAAAATTTCAATTTATTCTGAAACTGAGTGGTTAAACATTAACTTATCGCAAAATAGCAGAAAAGAAATTTACCGATAATAATAAACAAATATTCCAATATCATAAATATTTTAAATTAATTATTGAGATAATGATAATAAACAATATAGTACATATACTAAATCAATTATTGAGACTCATTGTATTTAAATAAATGATTTTGTACCCTCTGTTACGAAATTAATAGCCTCCATTCAATGTTAATGTAAGGAAGGATACATCTACGGAGGATACACTTTGCAAAATTTCCCTAGTTTGTCATCCTTATTGTGAGGTTAGCTCGTGAACATCCTTTAAAATCTAATTGAATCGTATTTAAAAATAATTTCAACAAATTCTATGTATTTTCTCAATGTTATTTACCTGTCTAAGTTGAGAACGGAGGGTACACAAAGATGAGCACCGTCTTGACAATCCTCAAGAAACTGTTAAATAGAATGTAGTTAAACCACACTATTTTTCTCCAAACACAAGACAGAGCTAAAACAAAATGGCATCTTTTCCTCCTTCAACCACTCTTTGTGAATACTATTGCCATCTAATGGGAATTTGTTAAAATATCTTCAGAACGGAGGATACAGGGAAAGTCTGTGACAAACTTTCAAAACTGAAAACATATGTTCAAGCTAACATTTTCACATTTTTTTTTATGTCGAACTGCAGTTCACCTGTTAATGTAAGAAATACAATGTGACTCACTTATTCAATATTTCCTTAAATTCATGCAATAATTAATCACCCTTCTGACAAAACATTTGTGACACGTAACGGAGGTATACATATGTTTACTGTTGTTTAAAAATTTAATAGAAGTAAATGAAAGAACAAACAATACCAATGTTCATATCTTCTTTGGTTCGTATTGCTGTTTATATCCACTGAAAGAAGAACTTTGAATATTTCTTAAGTAAATAAGGGCCTTGTACTTAAAAAGGTACGTTTTCTGTGGAATGACCCTAATGCGTTTACTGGGAAAATTTCAGAAAATACTCCTAACCAATTGTTCATTAGCGAGTCAGTCTGCAATGACTTCAGCAGGTTCTTCCTCTCTTTGTACTGAAAAACATGAAATGGAAAAAGTTCAGTCCAATTTATGCTTTTCCAAACAAGGAATTTCTGATAGTTTGCAAATATGCAAAGAACTGCTGAGAAAAGAGAATATTATCAGATGATAGAGTATGTCAAAGTAAAGCTTCTGATACAAAAATATTAAGGGAATCAAATTAACAAGAATACTAACTTTGTTTTTTTTTTTATAATAAAGAAAACGTCAAATTCTGTTACTTAAGTATTACACTTAAAACTCTTACGTAAAAACTTCATTTTTCCTAAAAAAAAAGGTATAACTGAAATAATTTTAAATATAAACAGTAAAAGAGTTTCACCACAAGATGGTAAAAAAAAAAATGGTTAATTAAGAATCTAATTAACTAAAAACTAAGGTTAACGAGAATATTATTTATTTACTTCTAATCGTAAAAAGGTTTTTTGTCTAATATTCATAATTTTTACGGAAAAAAAGTAATTGTAAAGAAAAAAGGCAAAAAAAAAAAATAATAAAAATTACATCTCACCCTGCAGTGGGGATCGAACCGGGGATCCATGGATTTTCAGGCCAGGAACATGCCATTAGTTCACGGTAACACTTGTTTTTTTATGATAGCAGTGAGCTAATAATACTTAAAAATCGATGAAAATAACGTCGAATATCTCGAAATCTACGGGGCGCTGGCCCCAAATCCTTAATATATTTTTGAAGTACTTCATGTGTACTTTCATCCTACAAAAGAGGCCCTCACATTTTAAAGACACAGGGTGTCTCGTCTCCTTGTGAGTCATCTGTAAAAGCAATAAATTTTTTGGCATGTCCTGTAACCTGTTTCAATAGATACATTTCATAGAACGCGTGAACAAATATCTCCCTGATTGTTGTTAGCTACAAAAAAAAAATTTTATCTTCCAAATTTAAGATTTTTTAATTAAATAGCTTGATTACTTAGATATGAAGGATAATTGACAGTATTTCATTTATTTATAATGCTTCTTATCTAAATATCATCAAACGTCCATTGGATATCAACTTACACGATTATTGTATATTTCTTTTCCTTTCAGCCAGTTTCTATATACCAGAATAAAATAACAATTGCTTTCTAACCACATTCTTCTCCTCTGAAGTCATACTGATAAAGAGATATCAATGTTTGTTTGGTTGAATAATATCACTCTGCCGGTTATTAACATTTTTCCAGTAAACAGTTTTGAGTTGTGCAAAATTACGAGTAAAATTATTACAATGAAAAACGCACATAGACATTAAAATAAAAAAATTGAAAATGCAAAGCGTAATATTTTTCGATTGCAAAATCCGTCAATCGTTCTCAGACGCACTGGAGAAGGCAAGCTAAGCAACCCGTTATCAAAGTGCTGTCACCACCATAAATCATCAAAATAGAATTTATGCTGACCGAAAATTATTTATTAACTATTAATAAATCATTCGTTGGCAAAAAGCATTCTAAAAACAGACGACAGGTTGATAAGAAAAGAAAAACTAACTGTTTAACTAAAATATGTGAGTTACTAAAATTATATTAATAAGAATGGTTACAAACATTCTAAGACAATTAAAATATATTTAAAAAGGCTAAAATTACAACATGTTTCAGCGGCGTACGAGGATGTCTTCGGGCTAAACAATTAAACTTGAAATACATTGACTTTTTTATTTACAAAGCTGAAGAAACCACATATTCAAATTAGATTCAACAAATTTCATTGGCGGAAAATGAAGATAAATCCATTCGATAAAGGTGGTGACTGCGTGTAATAGTAGGTGCACATCTAGATCGTTCCATCGCTTCTGGACTCGATCTACTTGTAAGGATAACTCGATCTACTTGCAAGGATCTACTTGAACCCTAAACAGGACCCAGAGTAACTTCAAGGCAAGATCTAAAAAGGAAGAAAAAAAAAAGAAAACACAAAAAATTACCGAAAAAAATTATATTAAAAATAAAATAATAAAATCAAAACCAAATTAAAGGAAAGAAAAATAAATAAAGTATAATTTCTTATTATCTCAGGGTTATCCTGGACGAGAAGTGAATCTCGTCCCACTTTCTAGAATTTCAGTAGCTTTGTCCTGACGTTGTCACCTTGAACTAGTTTAGTGGTCTCTAGTTGGCCATATTCGAAAAAGGAAGGAAATAAAGTAAAATTTGAGGAAGAAAACCAAAAATAATTTTATTAATTTCTTCTTATCCTTCATCTTATTCTTTTTTCACTTCTTAGGTTGTTGTCTTTTTTTTTCTTTGCATTGTTTCTCAAGACACTATTTGGTGATGACTAAAATAGAAATATTGTCATTATATTAGTTGAGATATGCACTGATTCTTTGCATCTTCTAAAAATATGGGAATGGAAGTATTTGGCTGATGTCCTGTCATGAGGACGTGCTTAGTAGTGTACGAAAGGTCTCTTTTTCGGTAGCTCTATCATGTTAAGACATGCAGTGGTGGAGCGTTTGACCGGTGTCGCCAATATATCAGGAAGGATAAGTAATGCATAGTATGGCATAGACGACGTTGGCTTGATGTAATGATTAAGAGACCTGCTCTTATTTTCTTTGTAGAAATGAACTGATGTGGTTAGTGGCTGAAGCTGCAACTCGAATATTCAAGTCGCTTAATAGGCGTACTAATTTTGAATAAAGTTTGTGCTGGTAAGAAATTGTAACATAATCATAGAATTAACGGGAAGCCAACTAACTCGACACTTCTGGATAAACCCCTACT
>JAFIDM010090596.1:0-45339 GCA_023159025.1 Thereuonema tuberculata
TTCCGTGGTCACTACAGAATTTTCTGAATTGTTCAGAGCGGAATTGAGCCCCGTTGTCACTGGTGATGCTTATGGGAAGGCCAAGTCACAAGAATACAGAGTTCAGGAACTTTACTGCCTCGCAGGTAGTTGCCTTTCTCACCGCCTTGGCTTCGACCCAGGCCGTGCTTATGTCTGTAAGGACGATTAGGAAGCTGTTTCCGGAGCGCGACCTCGGGAAAGGTCCGGCGAAGTCGATGGCAAGGGCTTCCCAGCGATCGTTTCGTTCGGGGATTTCTGCCAGTCCAGAAGTGCCTGAGCGGACATGTTTTACGGTCTGACAGATGTGGCAGGAACGAACGAAATTCCCGATCTGTTGCGCCATTGATGGCCAGTAATATGCAAGTTTTATCTTGGCAATAGTCTTTTTGATGCCGAGGTGGCCGCCCACTTTCACATCCTCGTGCCAATACCTGATGATCTCTTCGCTCTTCACCTTCGGGATCACCAAAACCTGCCTCTTCCCTTTTGCGTCGATCCCAGACAGTTTTCAGGAGGAGTCCATTTTCCACACTGAATTGGGCTAGGCGAGAGGGGGAATCACCACTACCGTGGGCTTCGAGTTTCCGCAGGATGTCCGAGCAGTAATGGTCTTGTTCCTGCAGCTCCATCCACTCCTCCTCATTTATCGTGAACCATCCACGAACCATCCGGGAAAGGGCGTCCGGAACACAGTTTAAGGCTCCCTTTTTGTGCTCCACCGTGAAGTCCAATTGTTGTAGCTTCAGACTCCACCGTGTGAGTCGGCTGGAGAAGTCCGTCCGCGTCGTCAGCCATCGTAGAGCGTGGTGATCGGGTGGATGACGAACTTCGATCCTTCTAGATATTGGCGGAAATGGAGAACCCCAAAAATGACCGCAAGGCACTCCAGCTCCGTGACAGTGTAATTGCGTTCGCTGTTGGTCAGGCTGCGGCTACCAAAGGCGATTACTCTCTCTCTTCCGTCGACGAATTGAGACAAGGTGGCTCCTACCCCTTCCGTTGACGCATCAGTGCTTACGTGAAAGGTTTTGGAGAAATCCGGTTGGCACAGGAACGATTCGGAGGAGAGTAAGCCTTTGATCTTCTCGAAAGCACCGGCCTGGTCCGGGCCCCATGCCCAACTTTGCCCCTTCTTGAGAAGGATAAGCAGCGGAGCGGTAACGGAGCTGAGGTTGGGGATGAATTCCCGATAGTAAGCAGTCATGCCGAGGAAGCGTCGGAGCTGTTTGAGGTTCCTGGGAGGGGGATATGTGCTGATTGGCTCGATCTTCTTTTTGGAGGGGGTGATGCCATCTCGGTTCACTTTGAATCCTAGGAATTCTATCTCCTCCAATCCAAATCGGGACTTTTCGAAGTTCACCTTGAGTTTGGCCCCGACCAGGGTGTTTAATAGGGCGTTAAGAACATCCAGGTTGGTTTCCCAGTCCTCGGTGGCGACTAGTAGATCATCCGCATATCTCACTAGGAAAGGATGCCACTTTAAACCTAGCAGCTCATCTAAGACTCTATTGAGCGCCGCAGAGCCATTCTTGAGTCTGAAAGCCACATAATTCATTTTGAAAGCGCCGAGGCCTCTGACACTGAATGAGACTTTGTTGCGGGAGTCTTCATCAAGGGGAATCTGCCAGTAGGCCTTTGTGAGATCAATAGTGCTGAAGATCTTAGCATCCTTCAGTCTACGGATGATCTCACTTACGTTGGGCGTGTAGTAGCTGACGGAGGTAGTGACGGCATTGAGCACGCATGCATCCAGAATGAATCGAGGTTCGCGGTCTGGGTACCTCTTTAAGAAGTAAGGTAGCGACCAGAGGGATTCTGACCTGGAGACCACGCCCTCCTTCTCCATTTGGAGCACTATCTTCTGGACACAATCCAGATCAGCGGGTGAGAAGGGGTAGGGACGGCTGGGTAGGTTTTCACGGGCTAGTTGCCTTTGTGAACCGGTCATAAAGGCACTTACTGGTCACTCCTAAACTCGAGAAAAACACAATTTAATAGGCAAAAGAGCGCCGTGTTGGCGGGGAATAAGGGAAGGGGAACCCTTGCAGCACCAGGAATGATAGGAAGACAAAAATGTAAAAATGATGGAAATGTAGAAGAATAAGCAAGGAACGAGATGTGTACGGAAGGAGGGGAAAGAAAGGGTTAGCGGAAGCGCCGAGGCACGAACTACGTTTGTGACAAATTCATAGCTGCCTCGTGTAGCTTGTACATGAATTTTCTCGCCAGTTATCCTTTTGATGAGTTTTTTATTGCTTTTTTTAGCGTTTCAGGCTCCACATTGATTCCGACGGTACTAAACAATTGATTTTCACCCAAATGGCGTTTATTTTTTTCGCCACCAGGGTTCGTACCAGGGCTCAGCGCACGACAATGGATTATCATGTCTCAAATATGTCCCAACCATTTTAATCTTCTTTTAATTATACTTATAATTTTCTTTTCTTCATCCACTATTCCTAATATCTCATTATTTGACTTTATTCTGTGCAGCTGATTTTTTTCTTTTCTATGGTAACACCACATTTCAAAGGCTCCTACATATTTATTTTTCTTAGTGTTATATAATGTAAAAATATATAACTTGTTAATATATTTTTCCTTAAGTTAATATCTATTTTTTTTTTTACAAATCAGTAAGTTTTGTTTAGTTCTAAATGCAGTCTCATCCGTTGCTATTCTTGTTTTTATTTCCATTGTCCAGATGCAATCTTGGGTGATAATTTGTCACAGATAACAGAAACTTTTTACTTATTCAATTCTTTGTCTATTGATGGTTAAATTTATTTTTTTCTCTGGTTTTGATGTTAACGTAATTTATATTATTTACTGTTTATTTTCATTCCAAATGTTTCCGTCGTTTGATTTATTTTGTCTAACATCTCTTGCATGTCATTCTAATTCTCTATAAGTATAGCCTAATCGTCAGTGAATTTTTCTCCACCAATTTTTATGTTATTTTATTCCTCCTTTACAGTTCATTAATAACACTAAAACAAGAACAAATATCCGAACAAAATGTCCGAAAATCCTGTGGTTTTCAGTTATTAAAGAAAGATTGTACTTTCAGATCTGTTAGATATTGTCAGGTTATTATCAAGTATTGAAGCTTTCCGCAACTCAGAAACTCATAAGAAATATTCAAAATGTCTTCCTGCTTGCAAACATGCAAGCACTCGTCGGATAATGAACTGTCATATCCTTTCAAATACTCCCACAAGGTGTCGAACTGTTTCACAGGCTTCCCTGACATGTTGATAAATTGAAGTCTATACCGACGACTTCATCCAAAATGTGCCTTAAATTTAATTCTCCAGAGGCAGCTGATGTGAAAGCAACTATATTAAATATATATTGTTTTTTTTTCTCTGTATTAGGAATGTTTGCTGCGTAAACCAATTGTTTGAGGTGGCCTCAGATAAAAATCCAAATGATTGAGGTCGGGGCAAGATGCAGGCCATGGAAATGGTCCTCCCCTACCTATCCATCTGTCATGGTAGATATCAGCCAGTGGATCTCAAACAATGTGGCTAAAATGTGCTGGAGCCCCATCATGCATAAACGAAATATTTCGTCTAATTTGCAAGGGCACATCCTGTAGCAAGGCTGGAAGACTGTTCTGAATCATGTTTCTGTAGACAGCGCCTGTCAGATGTTCTGGTAGAACATGGACCAACTAGTCACCTAAAATTGCAAGCCCACACATTAATCTTAAACTACTGCAGGAGTTGTACCACGAGGATTTCCATATGCCCACAAATGTTGGTTCTGAGTTAGTCCATCTCGTCTAAAGTTGCCTCATCTGTAAACAAGACAGAGGAGACAAACAACGGATTGGCAGTTTGTGCAACAAACCAACGACAAAATTCTCCTGAGGTGGGTAATCAGCAGGCGAAAGACCCTGCACTCATTGCAGATGATACGAATACAGGAGCATCTCGTGAAGTACTGTTGTATAAATAGATTAGAAGAGGCAATTATTACAGCGGAACACGTTCATTGTAGTGACCGACTGTTTAAACAACAATCAGTGACTGGAAGGTTCGAGCGAAACTTCTTGGTCTACGACTCATTGTTAAAGTGACAATGATATGAGTTTACGTGGACATCACAGTGAAGTGATTGTATGGGCTGCTCCATATTGAGATGTGTGTTCCGATTTGGCTGAGAGAGGATGCTCCGTTTCAAAGATAACTTGAGATCACGATGATTTCTATTTGACTGGATTATCAAGGATTATTAAAAAGGACACGCCGTTTTTTATTCGACAGATGTTTCAGTATTGTATTCTGAATAATTAACGATGGTTTACTCAAAGTTAAAATAAGGATTTCAACTTTGAAAGGCCCAAGTCATTAACCCTCTTTTCCAATGTTTCTTCCAGGAATTTTCATGTGGCTTAGCAACCAACGTTCGAAGAGTTATGATCTAAAGAAGGATATGCTATGATGTTTAGAATCTACTTTTCTTTACTGGGAAATAATGTAAGGTATTTATTTCTTTTCCATTATTAGTTGCGGTGATATATTCCTGACGATAGAAGTAAAATCGTTAAAGGGTTAAAGTTGTTAAAGTTTAACAGAGCATAAAAGCAATGAAGATTAATCCAGTATAGGAAGACTTTGAAAGATAAAATATTAGTCGCAATAAATACGATAGGGCTAAAGATTTATCTGTGATCTAGAAATAATAAAGATTAAGGAATCATCAAAGGGCTTAAAAGACTTTAATTGAACAAGATATTAATCGAGGATTCATTGATGAATAAATAAAGATTAAAGCACTAAAGGTTTAGAGTAAAAGTTTTAACAAGGATATAGACTGTATTTTTCTGTCCGAAGATTCTGACCTTAGAAGATAGGATTAGTGAATATATACTATGAAAGGTTAAAGGTTAATAGTAGCAGTTCAAGTTAAAGATATCAAAGTATTTCGGACGAAAAGTTCAAAGTTAAGTTCAAGAGTGAAGTCCAATATAAAGTAGTTCGAAAGAAAGAATTAATGTAAAGTTAAAGAACTATGAAAATAGTAAAGAGCTAAAGAACTTTTAGTCTGTATAAATATTAACGAATGGACATTTGAGTTAATATTTAAATACAAAGTAATTTATTATCATACAAGTGTTAATCAAAAGACATTAGTCCCAGCGAAGTATTTGATCTGTAAACGGATTAGCTCCGTCAAAGAAATAAAATGTTATTTTGTTTTTATCCTTGTGTCCAAGTCTATTTGGTTAAGTGTTAAGTACACGTTTAAGATAAAAGTTTTATCCCCAAATAAAGAGAAAGTTTCTCAAAGTAAAAAAAAATTTCTCTGATTCAAAAACAAGTACCCTCCATACGTTTCTAGGAGATGCATCAGACTCGGGCCACCTGTCATATGCTGATACCCGCATCTTCTGCAACAACCTGTAAAATGCGTTCGTCCTGGTTAGGCATACGAGCGACTTTTGGTCTTCCTCGATCCATAGTTCTGGTTGCTACGGATCCTGTCTCAGCAGCATAATGATAAACAGCAGCAAATGTTGGATACTCGGTTGATTGCGATCTGAAAACGCCATCTGATACAATTGTGCAGCCTCGAGTCCGTTACCATTTGCATGACCATACATAAAAATTATATCTGCCTGCTCATGAAATGGATATCCTGCCATGGTTCAACGGAACACGTTGCAGTTAACGCACTACTACACAATTGAACCGCTGAAGACAGACTAACTCACTACTACACAAATGTTCACCAATGACACATGGAAACAAATCTCCTTGGCAACAACACAGTGCTATCTAGGACACAATCAGTGCAACAGCAAACGTTGTTGGATTGTATCTTGAAATGCGTTGACCGTAACTTTCATTAATAACTGAAAACCGTAGGATTTTCGAAATTATGTTTGTATGGACTTTTGTTCTTGTTTTAGTGTTAGGAACCCGCCCCCAAAGTATAGTAAAAGTATTTCTCAAACACCCTGTGTATGTGTGTCTGTCTCTTTCTTTAAATTTCAAATCAGAGAATGACAAATTTAATTCCATTAAGGAAAAAAGTACATTCATATCCCAACATTACGAATACAGGGTGATTCACTCTGGACTGAACACCTATTTTTCTAAGTGCCTCATGATTGTAAAGTCACATTTGAAGTACATTTTTATGTAAAACATACCTTGGTCCACGACAAATAGGAATGTTTCAGAGAAGATGCTGGAAGTGTCAATGTCCAAACACATATTTACCCGATGCTTCTTATTGGTGAATGTGCACTGTAGTGTATCAACATCAATTGCAGCAAATTCAGATTTGATTTTTGTTCTTACAGTTCCTCAATCGATCTTCGCTTGTGGCATAAAATTTGACTTTTAAAAGTCCTCAGTGAGAGAAATCTAAGATATCAGTTCGGGAGACCTAGGCAGCCACATGTCTTTGGAGATAATCCTGTCCTGGAAAAAGCTGTCAAAGAGCCATAATATAATATGAAATGGGAGGTATTTTTATATTAAAGTGGCCTCAAAAGACTTATTTTGTATCCCAATGTCATTTAAATCTGCATAAGTCCTAGGATTTTGCCTATCTGTAGTATTTTATGCAGGGGTAATGACAGATAGCTTGAAGGACTGGGAAAACCCACTCCTAGCATATTGTATCTGATGCTGGAAAAC
The DNA here is from genome assembly GCA_023159025.1 of Thereuonema tuberculata. Taxonomy (NCBI): domain Eukaryota; kingdom Metazoa; phylum Arthropoda; class Chilopoda; order Scutigeromorpha; family Scutigeridae; genus Thereuonema; species Thereuonema tuberculata. The sequence goes on from JAFIDM010090596.1 coordinate 6,678, forward strand.
GCTTCATACTCACAAAGGATGTGTAGTGCTGTTTCATCAGCTTGTCCACATCTTCTGTAAGTAGGATTTGAAATTATCTTTATATTAAAAAGGTGTTTCATTAAATGGCAGTGATCTGTAAAAAGTCCTGTCAGTATTCTAGTCTGGTTCTTATTTAGTTTATTAAGTTCAATGGCTCTTTTTCTTAAAGGCTCATTAATAAAGAGCTTTGAGTGTTTCTGTCCTGGAAGATTATTCCAGTAAATCTTTTGCCGATTCCTTACCCAGTCATGAAGGGCAGTTTAAGTGGTTTCAATAGAGATTCCTCAAACTAGTTCTGGACCAACGAAGGAGGTTTCGGCTCCTTTTTTGCTAGTTTATTCACAAGCTTGTTACCTTCAATCCCTTTGTGTCCTGGTATCCATACAAGTTATACCCAGTTATGTTCTGCAAGACTATTAAAGGTTTGTTTGCATTCCAGTACTAGTTTAGAGTTAGTATTGGGAGAATTCAGGGCTTTAAGAGCTGCCTAACCATCAGTAAATATATAAATGTTCCTATTTTTATAGTTAAAATTTATATTTTACAAGCTCATTGTAGAATGGCATATTTTAGCTTGAAATACTGTTGAGTAGATTCCTAGGCTTAGGCTAATTCCAGCTCCTGTTTTCCCACTTTGATTATATCCATCTGTGAACCAGATAATTCCATTGACATCAGTTATTATTCCATTCTTCTTGGCTAGGAATGATAATGCGAAAAAGTTTTGTCATTTTATCGAAATTCATTTATAAAAATGGTTCTTTAGAAATTCTTCTAGTTAAAGCTGCAAGTCCCACATTACAATAATGTGGTTTCCACAGATTATTAATTTTTAATCTATGTATGTTTGTTCTTGCCTCTGCTTGAAGTGCCAAGTGAAGAGGGGGTTAATCAAGAAGGACCTCCTTACTGGCAGCAGGGGTTGTCCTCATTGCCCCAGTAATGCCCCAACATGCTAGCTTTTGTAAGGTGATCAATTTGTTCCTGGTTGTTATCAGTTTACCTTTAGTCCACCAGACTATGGCTGTATACAGTATAATGGGTTTAATAACCATTGTGTAGATCAAATAGACTACACTAGGTTGTAATCCCCATGTTTTACCAATAGCATTTCTACATGACCGAAAGGCAATGTATGCTTTAATGTTAGTTTTATTAACATGAGTATTCAAAGTTAGTTTTGGATCTACTGTAATGCTTAGATATTTAAGTTCCTTGGATAATTTTTCTTTAAAGCCCATTAAATTCCTTTTCTTAGTAAAAGGAACAAGAACCGTTTTATTGGGATTAATGGATAATTTAATATTATCACACCAATTTTCAACAATACTTAGTGCATTTTGCATCAGATCCTAAATCCCATTAGGGAATTTTTCCCTTACAATCATCACAATGTCGTCTGCAAATCCCTGAGTATAAAGTCCTTCATTTATTAGTCCCTCAATAAGCTCATCAAACACCATACTCCGCAAGAGAGGTGAAAGAACCCCTCCCTGCAGACATCCTCTGGTTACCGAAACTTCTAAGGTATCTTCATAAATGGAAGTATGAATAGTTCTTGCAAATGAGACTCTGGTGTATTTCCCACATCATAAAAGAGAGATAGACGAAGCCTTTCGCGTCCTATTTGGACAGGAATTTTCTTCAGGTCTGAAAGAAAGAGGTGGGAAGGAGTATAAGGGTCAATCAACTATTCTTTGTACTAACCTTGAGTGACGACATAATGATTTTCTAACAAACAAAAATCGAAAATCTAACTTCCTATGGAGGACATTTTAACGATTAGTGAATGAAGATTTAGTTAAGATAACGGGCAGAGCACTTTTTTTAATTTGAAGAGCAATATTTTGCTTTATTTAGTGAGATTATGGTGGTAATTTGTCCCCTGCGTTACTGTCCCTGCGGGACAAAACAAAACAAAAAGCCTACTTTTCCCTGTCATTGTCGCATATCCTTACTATCAGTTACTACTATTTAACATATATTTTGTATATTTAATAGCAATCTGTATTAAAACATTCACTTTGGGAGTTTGCGAAGTCTCTGAAGTAACAGGAAAACCAAATACTCACGGGGAAAAATTGTCTCCTAAGTTATTGTAAAAATAATAAAATATTTGTAATTAAACTAACATCAGTCACTCTAAAGCTTTTGATCAATGATCTAATAATACTTTGGGGTAAAAATAAAGTCCAATAATTATTTCCAAAAACAATAGTTATTAAATTTGTGTTCGGGACAAACTTAGATACAAAGAATAGTTGATTGACCCATAAATAGATAGTAAAAGATGGACGGAAGAGAGAGGTCAGCTTGCAGCAGAGAAAATCTTGGTTTTGGCGGGAAGAAGGGAGGTGGTGGGAAGGCTACTTTGGACAGGAAAACTGGCGGACCATAGAGAGATCATCGTTTCCGAACATTGGGTGTTGGGGGAGAAAGGCCATTTCCAAATTTGGTGGAGGTCTAAGTTGACTGAGGTGGATCCTGCTTTGAGAATATGAACACATTCTTCGATGTTTCTGGAAATGTAGGTTGAGACAAAATGGTGGCTCAATACCAATTGAAGGAGTGACCGTGGATGCTGGCGTGGGTGGTGACAGCGGTTGTTTTCCGGTTTCTTATGTCTTGTCGGTGCCCGAGGAGGGAACGTTTAGTTTGACCAATTGTGCGCAGCAACACGGAATCAAGTAGATATCTTGTTTTTGGGGAGTGGGGGTGAGATCCTTAGGATGGGAAATGTTTCTGATTTTTGGAGAGGAAAGAAAAATTGGTTGGAAATCAAAACTTTCAAAAATCTGGCTGATTTTTGGGGTTACAATGGGAAAAAAGGGGAGAAAAACTTTAGGGAGATCATTGTCGAAGAGTGGTGGGCTTCAGGTGGAGGATCTTTCTTAAAATATTTGGATGATGGAGGGAGAAAAAAAGTATTGTTGTTGGCAACATCTTTGATGTGTTGCAGTTCTTCCTGAAGAGCTTTGTTGATGGAGCAGTGGGAAAGGGCCCGTTTGATGAGGCACGAAAAGATGCAGACAGTTGAGAAGGGTGATGGCAGGATTTGGCATTCAAATATAAGTCAGTGTGCGTGGTTTTACGGTAAACAGTAGTCAGCTCTTGATCCTCCCAACAATCACCTCTAGGTAGTTTACGCTTTTTCAAAGGACAATTCACATTATATGAAGAGATAATGGATTGTTCACAAAGTCAATGGCTACCTCTATTTCTTCAACAGACTTAATCCGTTGTGGACAGTACCTAATACTATTTTTAAGGTCATTTGTATAAGAATCCCAGTCAGTAGTTTTAGGATTTCTATAGAAATCGGTAGTAAAATGACTTGATTCTAAGGTAAAGCAAATGCATTTATGATCTGAAAAGGTCATCTCATTGGATAAATGCCAGTTTTTAACCCTGTGCTAGTAAATGGAGTACCCAAGTTAATATCTATAACTTCCTCTCTAATTTCATTAAGAAATGTAAGTGTGTTACCTTTATTAAGAATTTGTAAATCAGTAGCAATTATAAATGCTATAAGTTTTTCACCTCTGATATTAATGTCTTTACTCCCCCATATAATATGGTGTGCATTGGCATCAATTCCAGTGACGAGTTCTTCCATGTTTACAAGTTTCGAAAACTCTTAAACAGGTGGATTTTCAGGTGAATCATAAGGGAAATAAGCAGAGGTCACTGTAATTCAGGTTAGCCTTGTAATCTAATTCTGCTGATTTCTTAGCAGATGTTTCATCAATACCAAAGACCAATTTTTGACCTTTGGTTTCAGTACTACAACTAATGAGTCTCCAGTTCCTGGGATTTAGTCCCTGGTTGTATATTTCTAGTCGTTTGATAATAGTTTGGACCCCTAGCTGCAGTGAGCCTGGGATCCAAACTAATACTTTAATTGGTTTTGAAAGATCTTTAACTTCTATAACTTTGTACTTAGTCGAGTCTTCAAAAAGACTTTCTAACCATTCTTTAGTAGATTTACTAGTACGTGTTACTCACAGGTAACTGCCTAGAAATCTACTTTCTTCAAACTGAGGATTAGCCTTCCGTATATGATTTTATCAATCTCCCTGAGGATGTCATTTTAAATGGCAATGGCTTGTTCATCTGTTACTTTATTCTCAGGGTAATGTACAGGAACAATCGCCATTTTAATGGCAGATGCTATATTTCTGTAGGATGAAGCGTTTGTTGGGTCCTTAGGTATTTTTGCAGGTTTATTCTTAGGAGAGGGATTGCTACCCTCAGAGATGGGTCTTTCAATGGTCCCACTCTAGGTGGCTACCTACTCCGTGAAAGTGTTTTCTGGTACTTTATAGTCCCCAGTTTTTATTTCCAATTGTCTTTGTTTCTTCAGTTTTCTTTGCTGAGCCCCAGAAAGTTTTTGCTTTCATTTGAAGAACATTTTTATGAAAACATACCTTGATCCTTGACATACAGGAATGTCTCTTTGACAAAGAAGATGCTGGAAGTGCCCACTGGCAGTGTAAAGACACATACTTACTAGAAGCTCTATATTGGCAAATGTAGACCGTAGCATAATGTCAATTGCAGCATTTTCACATCTGATGTTGTCTTTTAGTTCCTCAATCACCCTTGGTTTGTTGGCATAAACTTCGCCTTTTAGAAGTCTCCAGAGAAAGAAATCTCGGGTGTCAGGTCAGGTGACCTAAGTGGCCACAGCTCTTTGGAGATAATCCTATCCTGGAAAAAACCGTGAATGTCAAACAGCAGCCAAAAAGGCGAAGATTAGGTTGAATCATTTGTGCACGAGTTAGAGCCTCCCAGTTTTGCAAAGCTATTGTCTTATTGTCAATGGTTTGACCAACTTTTTGCCAAAATCTGCACCCTGTTGAACAGAAAATGGGTTACTGGTGAAGCATGGTTTCATTTATCCAACAATGTAAAGTTGCAAAATACATGGGTGTGGGCCAGTGATAATTCCCATGTCATCCTTAAAGAGCCATTGCATCCAATGAAAATTGGTGTCTGATGTGCGGTGTTCAATCACCGTATCATTGGGCCAATCTATTTTTGAAAACACTAACTACAGACTTCTTCTTCTTCTCCTCCTCCAACTTTTCCCACTTTACCGCGTGAGGTCGCTGATGAGCAAGGCGCGCTTGCTCAATAATAGGTTTCGGCAAGGGGGTTTTACAGTCGGATGCCCCTCCTGATACGAACCCAGAGCAGGGGTACCCAAAGATGCCATAGACGGCGAAAGAATCGAAAGATGAAGGAGGAAACAACACAGGAAAGTAGGCAACCATGCATGTCCTCTGCCAGGATTTGAACCCAGGTCCCGCCACTTCGGCCACACGGCAGACCTCCATCTTACACCGCTCGGCCATGGTGGCACGGACTTCTCTGACAAGAGACTGATACTTGAAAATCTTTACTGAGTTTGTGGATGATCAGAAACTTGCGGATGGTTCCTAGTTACTTCCAACAGGATGGAGCAACTTGCCACACCTCCAATAAGAGCATGGCAGAACTTCGCAACTTTTTCAGAATAGGATTATCTTCAAAGACCTGTGGCCACCGAAGTCTCCTGATTCGACACCACTGATTTCTTTCTCTGGGGATGAGCAAAAGGCAAGGTACGCCAAGAAGCCAAGGTTGATTGAGGAATTGAAAAACAATATCAGACATGAAATTCTTATAATGGACATCGCTACTTAACATCACACATTCAGCAATAGGGTAAATAAGTAATTGGACATTGGCACTTCCAGCATCTTTTATGAAACATTCCTATTTGTAATGGACCAAGGTATGTTTTAAGTAAAAAATGTTCTTCAAATATGAATTTGCAATCGTTAGTTAATTACAAAAATAAGTATTCAGTCCCAAGAAATAATCAAAATTGGGATTAATAAATTAAACCCTGTATAATTTATCTATTAATAATCAATACAATTTCACAAAGATTCACAAAATATAATTAAAGTGTAAAAACACAAAACTAATGTGAACTGCTGTTAATGTTTTAAGACGTGGATAGAAATTGCAATTATTAATAAATGCATTTAAATATTTAATTTGGAATTAACACATTTAAAAAAAAGACTATGAACAGTTAATTATATAATTTATTTAATATATCTACTTATTTTAAAGCTTAAAAAACTACTTTCTCTCCATTTAAAAAGTTCGTAATGTTATCAACTTACAATTTAAATATATTCATTAGAAATGCTTTAGAATCTTTCCATGATTTCACTCCAGTTTTATTAAATTCTGTGATCCTAGAGATCTAACTACATCTATAGAATTTACACAGATAGTATCCATTACTTAATAATAAATAGTAAAAGAAGTATTTATTAAGAAAGAAAACAATAATTACAGTTATGTAGTTTCCCATATTTTTCTGTATTATTTTTAGTATATTTTTACAGACATCTCCATCTGTATATTCCCCTCTGTTTAACAATTAATATGTTAGTAAAAGTTTCAGGAAATTAAAATTTATTGTCGCAAGATTGTAGCTTTTGAACTTGCTTATTTTACTACAAAGATCAGTAAAATTTAATTTTGATCATCTACTCATGATAAAAATACGATACTTGTATCATAATAAAATAAAATCCTTACTTTAAACTAACAAGCAAATTTCTCTTCTATGTTTATGGCTTATGGTCACTCTAATAAGATACCCTTTCATTAATGTTAAAATGAAATCAAACTTATTTCGGAAGATGCAAAAAATGCAACCAATCTGGTTTCTTCATCTAGAAGGGAGCTTTATCAAATTACTATAGTTTCTGTCAAGAGCTCTTCTTCTGTTATTCTTTTGCAAAAGTAAAATGAATGATTTCTATTTTTAAAATGAAGGTTTCTCAAAATGAGAGCAGCTACAATTGAAATATACTTTTTCACAAACAAAGCAACATTATAAAATTCTTCAATACTTCCACAAATCTTCCTCTTACATCACAATATTTCGAATGGCCTAATCGGCCTTCTTTTTCAAGCATTACGTCTTCAATGGGAAAAGAAAAACTATCTCCTTTTCTTCCCAAAACTAAAAATAAAATACAATCAAGAACTTTGGAATTCTAAACAAAGAAAATGTGAACTGCTCCACAATGCTTGAATCATTATCGCAAACAATAATCATAATGTCTAAATCACTGACTAAAAATGTCCTTTTTCAAATTGAATAATGTCAATTATTAAAATCCAAATCACTGAGAAAAATCCCTGATAAAAAATTTTTTATCATTGTTTTTGAACATGAATTTGAAAAACCATTTTTAAATTAATTTCCCTATATCAAAGATATATCAAAAATCAAAAACAAAGGATTGGGAAATTTCTTTAAAGAAGATTCTTCAAATTCAAAAAAATGATAAAACATCTTTTCAGTGATTTGGATTTTAATAATGGACATTATTCAATTAGAAAAAGGACATTTTTAGTCAGTGATTTAGACATTAATTATGATTATTGTTTGTGATAATGATTCAAGCATGGTGGAGCAGTTCACATTTTATTTGTTTAGGATTCCAAATTTGTTGATTGTATTCTTTAATCCAAGAATAAGACATTTAAATAAACACCACAAAAGATACCGATATTTCGTTTTATTTCTAAAACTTTATCAAGGTTCAGCTTGTAGAGCAAAACAAATTAAAAATAACGTAACTAAAAGAAATAGAAAGAGAAATCTTCCTCTCACCAAAACAATATACAACAAATAAACCATATAATACTTAAAAAACATGTATAAGCAAAGCAAGTCATAAAATTGGACAATAAAACGGTGACAATTGTTATAACAGATTAACTATATGAGAATCAGAAATTCTTTTAATTTCATATTGTTCATCAAAGCTTTTCTGTACATGGATAAAGACATTTCATTTACTTTTAAAGAATTGTTCTTGTTAAAACAAACGCAACAATTGATGAGGCAAGATTCTAACATGAATCTCTTCTGTTCATCTTGTTCGTTACGAACAATCTTTACGAGTGGGTCTGGGTTGTGACCTTTTAGCATACAATGGTCAGCCCAGTCTGAAATGTTCTTAGTCCTATTATTAAAACCACGTACAAGTTCTAGTACTCTTTCTTCAACCGTCCTGCCCGTGCTTCCAATGTATGTTCCCTGGCAATCTCTACATTGCAAAGTGTACACTACTCCCATACTATGTAACATATCATCATTATTACTTTTCTTCTTCTTGAATAACATGTTGCTCTTGTAAAAGACTAAATTTAAATTCTTGTCCTTACATAATTCTTTCACTTCTTTGTTGATTTTCATACCTATGGGTAAAGCAAAACATTTAGTAAAATCATTCTTTTTGTAATTAATTAAATTATTACTAATTTTACGTCTACTCCTGAAAGTTTCTTCAATAAAGCTAATAGGGTATTCATTCATAATTAGTCTCTCTTTTAGATCTTGAATTTTGTATTTCGAAACATTCTTGTCCTCTGTATAATTTGTAATTCTTTTCTAGTGACCTTTAATTATACCTTTTTTAGTAGATGTCTGGTGATTAGATGTAAAATTTAAAATGTGGTTACTTTGGTATGACTTCCTGTATATTTCAAACGTTATACCTGTTTTTTTCATTTTTTATAATAATGTCAGGAAATTGACCTTATTATCTTTCTCTTCCTCAACTTTGAATTTTATGTCTTTTTGGTAATTGTTTAAATAATTTAAAAATCCAGAAAACAGTCTTTTTGAACCTTCCCAAATCATTAATACGTCATCAACGTTTCGTTTATAAAGGAAACCTGCTCCTTTCCATATTTTAACATAAGATGTTTCAAACCAACTCATATATAGATTACAGATTGTACCTACAGTTTCAGAAATAAAACAAAATATCAGTGTCTACTGTGAAGATGTTGGTGTTTATTTAAATGCCTTATTGTTGGATTAAAGAAAATAACAGTTTTTGAAGCATGTTTTTGATGATTGTATTTTATTTTTAGTTTTGGGAAGAAAAGGAGATGTTTTTCTTTTCCCAATTTAAAACGTAATGCTTGAAAACGAAGGCCAATTAGGCCATTCAAAATATTGTGATGTAAGAGGAAGATTGGTGGAAGTATTAATGAAATATACTTTGTTCTATCCATGTTTACACTATGAAGTGACTTGTCTTCCAATCTTTTCATCGAAGAGAGGAACTATCTAGCAGCTAAGAGCAGCACAAATCTCAGATGAAAGAATAATTAGAGTAGCAGAAATTCATCCCCCCCTGCAAGATTGCAGTCATTTGTTGTGCAGCAGCTCAATTAATATTTAGAGACCTTTAGAGACATTTTATAATATTTATTATTGTAAACTCATCATCATAAAAATTGGAAGTCCAAGAATTGAATGCACATTTTTTATTCCTAATGTTTATGAATCATTTTATTTTTGTCCAAAAAAATCTAACCAAATTATATTTCAACTATTTATGACTAACGTAAGGACCTGATGCAAAGGAAATAAGAATTAGCAAAGGAACAAACCATCTGTTTCTACGTTATCTAGAATAAAAGTACTGCTGGTTATCAAAACCAAAAATAAATAATTATCTGACCTGAAGTCCAGCGCAATAACAAACAAACTTTACTTTTTATATAGAAATATTTACAGAATCCAACTTTGTAATATTTTCTACAATACTTCTCTGGAAAATTAAGTATTTTCACCTATATGAGATTTAAAATGTCTTGATAATGCACTTGAATCAGTAGATTTTTTTTTCACAATATTTTAAATTATGAGGTTTTTTAGTTGCATATAATCTGGTATGAGTAGTTAAAGCATCTGATCTGGAAAACTTTTTTTCCACAATAATTTTAACTTTGAAATGGCTTCTCACCTGTATGTATTTTAATGTGAGAAGATAATTTGCCCGACTGAGAAAAGCTTTTCCCACAAAATTCACATTTGAAAGGCTTCTCACCTGTATGTATTCTAATGTGAGAAGATAAATTGCACGACTGAGAAAAGCTTTTCCCACAAAATTCACATTTGAAAGGCTTCTCACCTGTATGTATTCTAATGTGAGAAGATAAATTGCACGACTGAGAAAAGCTTTTCTCACAAACTTCACATTTGAATGGCTTCTCACCTGTATGTGTTTTAATGTGAGAAGATAAACTGGACGAATTAGAAAAGCTTTTCCCACAAAAATGACATTTGAATGGCTTCTCACCTGTATGTGTTTTAATGTGATAAGATAAACTGCATCGATGAGAAAAGCTTTTCGCACAAAACTCACATTTGAATGGCTTCTCACCTGTATGTATTTTAATGTGATAAGATAAACTGCATCGATGAGAAAAGCTTTTCGCACAAAACTCACATTTGAATGGCTTCTCACCTGTATGTATTTTATTGTGAGAAGATAAATTGCACGACTGAGAAAAGCTTTTATCACAAAATTGACATTTGAATGGCTTCTCACCTGTATGTATTCTTATGTGGGAAGATAAACTGCCAGAGTGAGAAAAGCTTTTCTCACAAAATTCACATTTGAATGGCTTCTCACCTGTATGTATTTTAATGTGAGAAGATAAACTGCACGACTCAGAAAAACGTTTCTCACAAAATTCACATTTGAATGGCTTCTCACCTGTATGTATTTTAATGTGAGAAGATAAACTGTAAGAACGAGAAAAGCTTTTCTCACAAAATTCACATTTGAATGGTTTCTCACCTGTATGTGATCGAATATGAACAGTTAAGTGACTTATTTGTGAAAACTTTTTCTCACAAAATTCGCATTTATATGATTTTCCAACTGATTTGGACGACATTTCAATAGTTCACCTAAGTAATGGATTCCAATAATTTCCTTACTGTCTTACTTCAAAGTCACAAACAACTGTGAGTCTAAATAAGATCTGATAAACTTTAAGAATTGAGGAAGGCTTCATTCAAGACAATACAAAACAAAACTATCTGAAGCAATTCAGAACTATATAGTTACGATAGTGCATCGGAAGTTAATAAATATCTTCGTTATAATAAAGAGTTCTATTTTAAGTAAAACAGTCAAATTAAATCAGGGAAATAAAAATATATAAATGTTAAAGAAAAGCACATTGGAGTCTTTGAATAACATTGATTTCCCAAAGACAAAAGTCGGAGGTGGCAGCGATTCCAAAACAAAAAACCTAAAATCCGTCTTCCGCACTTTTATGGAACCTTTGAAATGCACCTTCAAACCTGCAGATTCTTCGATATTAATCAAAATATATAAATAAACGTTGATAGCGTTTAAACTCTTAATATCGTTAATCTGTTTCTGTGAACACCAAATACTCCTTCGTATACAAAGGGAAATGTGTAATGAGTATTTCGACTGCAGCGCTCCACGTGGTCTTTGCATTAATAATTGCAACGCTTCATCAACAGAAAGTCACAAAACATTTGCGTTATTGGGAGGAAGGATATGCCAATGCAATACAACAATAATAAATATATAAATAAAAAAAAATAAAAAAAATAAAAATGAGAAAGAAATAAAGATACATAAACTCAAATAATTAATACTAAGAAACTGAACAGCATAGACAACTGTAATTCAAAAGAAAAAAAAAAAGCTGTATAAAGAAACAAAATTACATAAAAGTGTCTGAAAAAGAATTGAAATATTATGTAATAAAAATATTATTTATTTTAGCTCTTTTTTTTTATAATTTTCATGTGTCAGATTTTCTTTTTTTTTTATTTCTTTTCATGTAATCTTTCATTTTCTGTTTCATTTTAATTTGTGACCCACGTGGTTTTTAGATCCAAAATAAATTTCTCCTAAAATATCCGTCTAAAAGTTTATCTCAGTTTTTCAAGAGATGTAGATCTACATAAATTTATTTTAATACTTACATGAACTACTGATCGGGGTTTTAAATTATAGGATTCTAACTAGGAAGAAATAAACACCATTTTATAATTGTTTATAACAGATAACAATAAAAAGATTTATTTTATGCTTAAGATAAAAATTATTTACATTAATTATTTATTAAGCGTTCGTAAAAAAAAACACAACAACAACAACAACAACAACAACAACAACAAAAAACATGATAGATTTTAGAATTAATAAACTCACAAAAATAAAGTTACTATTATCTTATAAAAAAAATTAATTTCTTTCTAACTTAAATTCAAAGCTTTGGGGGCAGATCACTAGCTCAAATAAATATTCATTATTAGGGGTCTGAACTACGCCAGTCCGGTTATAATCCTTCAAATCAACAAAATATACAAAACAAAATAAAAGGTAATGTTTCCCTTACCAGAATCTTGCTACAGCTACCCCAGAGGTGCCCCCCCCCCCCTAGATCTTATGACCAACCCCCTTCAAAGATCTTCTGACGGAGGGACCGGGAGAAGGAAATTGAACCACATTTGCTTTAGAGCGCAAATTTTCTAGCTACTCCATTGGCTGAGAGCGCCGAAATAGCTTAGTTCCATTTCATTCAATTTTATAATAGTATTAGAAGAAGTTTACGCAATTTTTTTTAAAATAAAAAACTGTTCCCCTCTTTTTGATTTTGTTGAATACCCCAAAAAAATTTCAAGGGCGCAATCCGCGCCGTGACCCTATCGCGTGGGCATTCTTGCCTACCCGCTACAGCATTATCTATAATAGTAATTAATATATTTTCAACTGACTAAAGTATCAAAAAAAAAACCTTTCCTAATTTTAACTAACTATACTTTATAACATAATACCTAGGTAGTGAAACCCAGATTTCCCAAAAAACTCACTCCTGTACTTTGAGGCTACTTAAGACTCGTGTGAATGGGGACCACATTTTCCTGTTAACTTTCTGCACTCATTTTGAGAAACCTTCATTTTAAAAATAGAAATCATTCATTTTACTTTTACGAAAGAATAACAGAAGAAGAGCTCTTGACAGAAACTATAGTAATTTGATAAAACTCCCTTCTAGATGAAGAAGCCAGATTGGTTGCATTTTTTTGCATCTCCCGAAATAAGTTTGATTTCATTGAAAACATTAATAAAAGGGTACCTTATTAGAGTGACCATAAGCCATAAACATAGAAGAGAAATTGCCTGTTAGTTTAAAGTAAGGATTTATTTTTATTATCAATACAAGTATCTTATTTACAACAGGAGTAGATGATCAAAATTAAATTTTGCTCATCTTTGTAATAAAATAAGCAGTAACAAAACCTACAATCTTGAGACTATCAATTTTAATTTCCTGTAACTCTTACTAAAAAATAAATTGTTAAACAAAGGGAAATATACAGATGTACATATCTTTAAAAATAATTGAGATAAATATGGGAAACTACATAACTGTAATTATGGTTTTCTTTCTTAATAAACACTTTTTTACTATTAATTATTAAGTAATGGACACTATCTGTATAAATTCTATAGATGTCGTCAGATCTCTAGGATCACATAAAGTGATAGAACTGAAGTGAAATTATGAAAAGATTCTAAAACATTTCTAATGAATATATTTAAATTATAATTTGATAACATTACGAACTTTTTCAATAGAGAGAAAGTAGTTAAGTTTTAGAATAAGTAGATATATAAAAATAAATTATATAATTAACTGTTCATATTCCTTTTAAAATGTAATAATTCCAATTTAAAAGCATTTATTAATAATTGCAATTTTTATCCTAAAACATTAACAGCAGTTCACTTTAGTTTTGTACATTATTGTAATTTTGTGTTTTTACATTTTAAAAATTGATAATTTCCGTTTATAAGTGGATATATTTTGTAAAACGTTTGGAATTATATTGATTAATAGTCGGATACCATCGATTCACTCCGGAACCCTTGCAGATGTAGCATTAAAAAAAAAAGAATTATTTATTTAGCAAATTAAAATTGAGATCAGAGAATATACGACTTCTCAAGCCCGTTCAGGCTTCACCGGATAACTCGGATGCATTGCGGATTGGCGCCACACACAAATAATATACTCATGGACAAAAAAATTAGCGCACCAAGAAATAATTGCGGGATCGTAACGAAACTTGCAATGAAGGTACATGTCGGGGAGATATGGAAATGATTAGAAATGCAGCGTGATTGCGCATTACGTATAGCCGGTAGAGGGCGTTGAACATCGTACTCTGTGGAGTATAAAACAGGTAACCAAAGCTTGTTTGAGTGTGCTGAATCATTTACAAAGGAAGAGCTGAGGTAGACAAGCCATTACGCCGTGTTCGAAGACAGTATTCGCAGTTTGAGAGAGGGAGAATCATCGGGATGATGGAAGCTGGGTGGTCAGCTAGGCGAGTAGCTCGTCAATTAGGCCGCTCTGATTGTGTTGTGAGGAGGTGTTGGGACCAGTGGACCCGAGAGATGTCATGTACACGAAGACCAGGCTCAGGACGCCCTCGACAGACCAGTCATCGAGAAGACCGCCACATAGTCAGAAATGCACGCGTACAGCCAACTGCTTCATCGGCCGCCATCCAGGCACAGGTAGCACCTTCACTAGGGGCCGCTGTGTCTTCTCGAACCATACAAAGGCGCCTGGCTGAAGGACAGTTGGTATCGCGGCGCCCATTACATGTGCTGCCCTTGACGCCCACCCATCGACGCCTCCGTTTGGAGTTTTGCCGCGCTCGAGGAAACTGGATTGCAGCGGAATGGAACCAGGTCGTCTTTAGCGACGAATCCAGATTCAATCTCGGCAGTGATGACAATCGTGTTCGTGTGTGGAGAGCCCGTGGTGAACGCTTCAATCCTGCCTTTGCTGTACAGCGACACACTGCTCCCACAGCTGGTGTGATGGTATGGGGTTCTATTGCCTACAATACACGGTCACCCCTAGTATTGTTCCGTGGCACCATGACAGCCCAGCGGTATGTTCATGAAATCCTGCAACAGCATGTGTTGCCACTCATGCAACGGCTCCCAGGAGCCATTTTTCAACAAGACAATGCTCGGCCTCATACGGCAAGGGTGTCACAAGACTGTCTCCGCACTGTTACTACCCTTCCTTGGCCTGCCCGATCCCCAGATTTGTCTCCAATCGAGCATATCTGGGATCATTTGGGACGACGAGTTGGGCATCCCACGAGTTTGAACGAACTAGAGGCAAGGTTATAGCAAATATGGAACGAAATGTCTCAAGACATCATACAGAACTTGTATGACTCAATGCCCGATCGTATCGCATCGTGCATTCTCGCTAGAGGGGGTCCAACAAAGTATTAACTCCTCCGTTCTTTTGCCTTTTTCTCTGAAATAAATTATCCTTTTTCTTTGATTTTCTAATCATTTACTTATATCAAAGTAGTCATTACGTATGTAAATTTTCGTTTCATTTTGACAATTCCTTCTTGGTGCGCTAATTTTTTTGTCCATGAGTGTATAAAGCGAAAATATAAATTCTCTTTATTCCATATCCCGTGCGAATTTCGAAAAATCTGGCCTTATTCCTTGTCTACCTCTTAAAGGGAACCTCCGTGCAAAATTTCAGCTTTCTAGGTCCAAGAGTTAGGCTTGGCGTTGGTAAGTCAGTCAGTGAGTGAGTCATGACTTTTCTTTTATATAGGTAGATTAATAAATAAACTATACAGGGTGATTCACTTGGGACTGAATACCTATTTTTATAATTAACTAATGATTGCAAAGCCACATTTGAAGAACATTTTTACTTAAAACATATCTTGGTCCATGACAAACAGGAATGTTTCAGAGAAGATACTGGAAGTGCCAACGTCCAGACTCATATTTACCGGAAGTTCCATATTGATGAATGTGTGATGTAACGTAGCGACACTGATTATAGCAGTTTCATGTCTGATGTTGTGTCTCTATTCCTCAATCAACCTTTGCTTGTTGGTATACACCTTGCCTTTTAATCGTCCCCAGAGACAGAAATCTGAGGTGTGAGGTCAGGAGACTTAGGAGGCCACAGGTTTTTGGAGTTAATCCTATCCTGGCGAAATTTGTTTTTCTGCCAAGCTCTTATTGTAGGTGAGGGAAGTTCCACCGTCCTGTTGGAAGTTACTAGTAACCATATGTTTTCTCTTATTATATCGTTATTCATGAAGTAGTTTCAATTTTTTTTTAGTAAAATTTTAGTTATTATCCATTTGCACAAAATTTCCCAGTAATATATTTATCAATGGCTTCCATGTTTCTATGAAAAAAACACCTCAAGAAATTACAATACATTTGGGTGGTCCTTTTTTCAAAGTTTTGGAAAATTGGATGGGTCATGTTTTGAATAAAAAAAAAAAAATAAGTAAAATTTGGTTAGTTTTCAATAATATTTAGGTGATCTGAAGAAGGCATGATCTGAAAAATTACAAAATGTCACAATGCTAAGCAAAGGAAGACTCACTGTTGAAATAGTTTAAATGTTGTAATTGAAAATTGTGATGCAGCACCCATTGAGCAATGTTACGCAATACTGTAAGAGATATCACCTTTCAAATGTACTCCACAGAAATCCTACATCAATACAGTAGTAGGAGAACAATGTTGTCACCCCAAGTTATCAGCAAATGTCATTCAAATCAAATTACTTATTTTAAAGAAAATTACCATCTAATTCCATAGGAAAATACAAACAAAAAGAGTTTTGGGAAATTCATTTAGTTGTTTTGAAGTACACAACTACCTCGTTTATCCGGCCGTCGTTGATCCGGATCTCAGGATAAACCGGATCAGATTTGTAGACATTTTTTTTTTATTATTTAATGTTCACATGGATAATAATTTTAACTATGACAACAAGAACATAACTATAAGTACGCCAAAAATTCGCTTTTTATTTTTATTAATGTACAGTTCCTGCATAGATTGTACAATAAATTTATGGTAATAAAATGTTTTTGTCGAGTTTAAGAAAGCTTTACTAGAGTAATTTTGTTACAAAGCAGTTTTTTATCGAAATAAACAGTAAGTCCGCTTATTTAAGGATTTGTTTTGCTTATTACCCATATTACCAGGATTATCAGGATTTTTCGATTTTCCGGATTGCCTTTGGTCTCAGTTATCGGATAAACGAGGTTGTAGTATAGTTAAAAACAGAAAGTAATTCAGAATAAATTATATTCAATAATCGAATTACCTTAAAGTTAAAAATCAATCATCTGCAAGAGGCCGCAAAAACCATTGATCCTCAGGAACAGGCATATCCAATGATATGTGGCTTGCCAAAGGAGTACGACTAAAGTCATAGAATGGCTATAAGCACTTCCAGATGCGGACTTCCAACCATTGACTATTAAAGAACGACTCCTGACTGAATTTGAACGTCGTTATCCGGCCGTCCATGACGAAACCAGCCAATCCAGCGATGTGATACCATTGTCATTGGGTTCCATCCAGTATTCTCGAGGAAGGGGTGGCAGATACAGTGGTTGTCAAGAAAGAAGGAATCGTCATGGAAGATCCCAGAGTCCTTTTCATCCTAATCCAAACAAGTCAAAAGACAGGAATAAGTGTTATAATTGTGGCGGTTTAAACCATTTCAGTGGAAATTGTCCTAGCCCACGTCAGAAACATCAAGATAGTTACGACTTTTCTACTGACACAAAATGAGCATATTTTGTCGAGGTCCACACGCCTGTGTTTGTGGATGCTCAATGGACATTTGACACTGGAGCAACCCATCATTTCTGTAGCAGAAGAGAATGGAATAGCGTAGATAAATCTGTCTCCTGCTATCCTCGCAAAAGGTACAATCGAGGTCGTTGGAATTGGTGATGTTAAAGTGAATATGATTGTCAATAAGAAGATTGTTCCCATTACAGCTTAAAGCTTAGAATCCCATCACGGTCGGGCAAAACGCCCGTCACTACTGCTAAACAATCCTCTCACTTCCCTCACTTTCACCATGTTTCCCACCTCGTGTCGTCTTAAATGTTGTTTTAATGTTTTATGTGTTTGTCACTGCTACTAAACTTGCACAATCCTCTCACTTCCCTCACTTTCATATTCATGGTTAATAGTATTAGATGCAGGTGGTGAAATGGTGATGCAAGCCCCTTTGACCAGCGGACTTTTTATTGAAAAGAGTCAAGTACCCTCCGATAGTCGACACCTGAAAAAGAATGACGGACTAGTCAAGCTTAGTTATGCCTCAGTTGTGAAGAACATAAGACCAGAGCAGACTCCAGCTGCCTATCCACAAGAAAATAAGACTGATGATTCTTCAAAGCCCAGATCTATGAGAGATATGGATCTTTGGTATCAAAAGCTTGGTCATGCGAATCTACAATCTATTAGAAAGATGATCAAACATAATAAAGTTCACAGTGTGAAGTCACTCTCATAGGATAATCCTATTTGTGAAGCAAGCAGTTTAGGAAAATCTACTAGAGCAAAACATGTAGTCCTATCAGAAAAATGTTCAAAGGAAATTTTAGACCTGGTATATAGTGACGTCTGGGGACCTGCACCAGTGACCTCACACTGATGATTATTTAAGAAGTGTACTGTTCACAATGAAATCCAAAGACCAAGCATTTGAGAAATTCAAACAGTTTATGGCTACATCTGAATGCAAGAGCTGGAAGAATATTCATCACCTGAGAACTGACAATGGGATGGAAGACTGTGCGAACTACTTCTCAGAAGAACTCTCCAGTCTTGGCAGAAAGGACAAACATGTACACTCCGCTAATGATGGTGTTGTGTAACACCTAAATAGAACTACAATTGACATGATTCGGACTCTCCTAATATCAGCACATCTTTCGGCAGAATGGTGGGACGAAATAATGCATGCAGCTGTGTATATCACGAATCACATAATACATTCCGACATTAATGATGAGATCCCGAATGCAATCTACTATGGACATCAGCCAAACGTAAAACATTTACACAGAATAGGTTTGTTATGCTTCGTATGCGATGATAGGCGCAGTCGTATAAAACTTTAGCCTAACTGGGCTGAATTGGTGGGATATGCATTCGAGACACGTAGTTATCGGGGATGGTGCCTCAAGGACAGAAGATCCTCGATCTGAGAGACCCAAAGTGTGTGTTTCGATGAGAAATGAAATGGAACGCAAGCTCTACATAGCACCCAGACAAGTGACAGATTTCACAATCAATGACCAGCATGGAGAATCGGCATCTGTACATGGATAGAATCTATGTTCAGGACCGAAGACATGACCAGTTTCGAAGAATCCTTACCAAGATAAATTTGTGGAATATCATGTTGATGAGACTCCCGAACTAGGATTCATTTATGCCAGAAACGAGCCATCCAAAATGGAATCTGAAGAAGAAATTCTGATGACCAAGAATGAATCAGAGCCTATTTTTGCTGAAGTTCCGACCTCAAAGTCACGATTAAAATTGAAGAATATGTGATTAGAAGCAAAACCACAAGAGATTGCTACATCACACTCACCAGCAGATGGAAGGAAACGAGAAGTGGTCATTAGAAAATCAGGGAAAGAAGGGAGAGCTACCATTACTTAGATGGTCCACGTCAATGGTCAATCAAAGATGTTGCGAGATATTAAATTCAATTACAAATCTCTTTTGATCTGCTTCTTTTGATTTTAATGTTCATAATCTCGAACAAGTACAAGGAGACCCTGTCCAGTTTGATTCGCCACAAAGAAATCAAGATGTAGATGAATCTAAATTTCACGAAAAGACACGTAGTCAAACTGATGATGATGAGGATTCATTCTGACATGATTTTGAATCCAGAAGCCCTGTGTGCCAGAATCGATATTTCTTCGAACTTTGATGAAGCCATTCAGTCACCTCAAGCCGAAGAGTGGACAAAGGCAATGGATGAGGAGATGAAGACCTTACACCAAAGAAATGTCTACAAGCCTGTTAAGAGAAATCCTAAAATGAAGACTATTGGATCTAGGTGGATCTACACCATAAAACAAGATGCAGCCGGAAGACCAGTACGATATAGAGCCAGACTTATTGCACAAGGGGAATACTAAAAGATGGGATTTGATTATTTTGAAAGCTATTCGTCCATAATTCACCCTGGTGCGATATTTCTTTGTCTTATTGATAGTTTGTTAACACAAGGATATCTACCTACGTCCACCATCTGATTATTGCCAAGCAGACAACATGGCCTGGAAACTTCGTCGAGACCTCTACGGACTTTGTCAGTCGAGCCGAGAATGGTTTAAGGAACTAGATAATGCTTTTGAAAGCTTTGGTTTCAAGAAACTGCAAGCAACCAATTGTATCTACACATTCAAGAAGAGAGCCATTGTTTTAGTTTATAGATGACCTCACCATCTTTGCGAAAGATGAAATAACTGAAAGAGAAGTTATCAAAATATTAGCAGAAAAATACGATATCAAAAATCTTGGAGAACTAAGTCAATTCCTTGGAGGAGAATTTAAGAAGATCAACAATTGCTGGACTGTCCAACAGCTGACCTACATCCAAGAACTTGTTCGCCATTTTGACCTGGAAGAAACTAGACCTGTCCATGTACCATTGGATGCTGGTATACTTTTAACTGCTCGAAAAGACAACGACTCAAGATTCAAAGATTCTACCAAATACCGATCACTGATTGGAGCAATGATGATTGTAGCTTCATGAACTAGACCAGACATCTTATTCTCAGTAATTGCTCTTGCACAATTTAATTTGAATCCTGGACATGATCATTGGAGACTTCTTCAGCCTGTCCTTATATACACATACACAACTCAAGACTTAAGCATTGTATCTGGGCTAAAATGGCGAAGCCAGTGTTAACATTCTCTACAGATAGCTCATGGGCATCAAATACTGAGGACTGCAAATCTTGGTCTGACTACATAGGAGTACTTTCTGGAATTCTCATTACTTGGAATGCAAAGAAGCAATGATGCATTGCATTGTCAACAATGGAAACAGAGTTCATCGGACTAATGTGGTTTGGAGCGATACAGAAAGAAGTCTTGTGGATTCCTGTTTAAACTCTCAACAAAAGTATATTGTGACAATCAGTCTGCAATTGCCTTTGCAAAAGATAATAAAAAACACGTGCAGACTAAGCACATGCATAAGATATAAGTTTGTCCAAAACATCCTGCATCAAGATTTTTGGGTCTTATGTTACATTGCAACTTCTGACAACATAGCTGATATCTTTAAATAACCCTTAACCAGAGTGCCCAACCGAAGAGTATGAAGTACCATGTTGCTAGTGTTGACTACCCAAAAAGAATAGAAGTTCAGAAGACAA
Source organism: Thereuonema tuberculata (assembly GCA_023159025.1). Lineage (NCBI taxonomy): Eukaryota > Metazoa > Arthropoda > Chilopoda > Scutigeromorpha > Scutigeridae > Thereuonema > Thereuonema tuberculata. Next base: position 27,874 of record JAFIDM010090596.1, read on the forward strand.
TAGCAAGACCACAAGTGACTTGATTGGCCTCCTACCCAAAAACGAAATTCGCAGTGAATCCACACTATGCAGTCAAGTACTGGGAATGCACCACTTGGGGGTTTGAGGAACTCCACAAACGACAAATCTACGTGTTCATAGCGCAATTCTAGAGTAAAATGCACCTCATCTGTCCACAGAATGTTCCAGGGCCGCACATCATCGAAAGCCATTTTAGCCCAGATACAACTTGGGAAGTCTGACAGCATTTTGTAGATCTTGCAGCTGTAACTGATGCAATATCTGGATCTTTATGGATACCAGTGAAGAAAGGACCACAAAACCTTTTGCACATTGGACCATGGAATTGTTAATTCAAGTGCTACTGCTTCCTGAGTACAGGGCCGCTGACGCTATGTCAGCTACTGCTACTGTCACTTCATGCACAACGTCCTCTGCAATTGGGCGACATCCCCTTCCTGGAAGCACACCTAACTCTCGTCTTGTCGAATTCTGCATCCCTTTTCATAAACCCCTTGCCTTCATGGGTCCTGTTCTCAATTCCTTCAAACAACGATATTATTGCAGTGCTGATGTACTATTGCTGCTGTTCTGGTAATAGAGCTTCAAAAGGAGATCACGTTCTTTTTTCCCCAATGGCATGGTGATTTCTGCAGATAGGTCGTTCACAGACGGATTGTGTGTTTCCTACAGTGCCACTTTTTCACCTGGTGGCAACTTTTTGAAGTAATTTCTTTTCATTGGAATTCTCTTCCCCATGCTCTATATCTGGGGCCACGGTAGTGCCCCCGCCAAGACGAGCCGATGGCAGGAAGGGTACTATACACCTTTTCTCGAAGCGTTTCGTCGTATTTTCGAACCCTCATAGCTTCGGCCTGGATAATACTAGAGCTCAAATTTTCAGGGTAAGATGCAGTTCGCAGACTAATGAAATATGCTAAGTTTCATTTATTTAGCTTTTATACTTATTAATATTTTATTAATACCTAAAATAAGTCGATTCCGTCACTGATTCACTGGTCACTGATTCAATCATCAGGCCACGATTAGCACACAAACAACAAAAAAATTAAGAAATCCATAACTTTCACCCTCCAGCCCCTCATAAAGGGGGGGGGGGGTCTGGTTATGTATTATCGAACCCTCATAGCTTTGGCCTGGATAATATTAGAGAGCTCAAATTTTCAGAATAAGATGCAGTTACAAGGCTAATGAAATATGCTAAGTTTCATTTATCTAGCTTTTATACTTTGGATTTTATTAATATCTGAAATACGTTGTACCCTCAATGCTTCAGCCTTAATAATACTGGAGAGCTCAAATTTTCAGGATACGATGCAGTTAGCAGACTAATGAAATACATTACGTTTCATTTCTCTAGCTTTTATACTTTGGATTTTATTAATATCTAAAATACGTCGATTTCGTCTATGATTCACTGACTGACTGACTGACTCATGATCATCAAAACCTCTAGGGTACTTCCTGAAGTCCTAGAAAGCTTAAATTTGGTATGCAGGCTAGGTTTAGCATACAAACAACAACAAAAATTAAGAAATCTATAACTTTCACCCTCTAACCTCTCATAAAGGGGGTTCCGGTTCTTTATTATATAACAATTACTGATAGGTATATCTCACCCAAAACATTTCATGTAAAATAAGTTGCCAAGACTAATATGCTCATAACACTTTCACTGTTAAAAAGTTATGAGATCTCATGTAGAGCCAAGCCCCTAACTCTAAAAACCCTATTTCTTGGTCAAAAAGTATGGCTTGGCCGTTTCATGGAACTATTTCATCCCACCCAAAACATTTCATGTAAAATACGTTGCCAAGATGCTCACAACGCTTTCACTGTTAAAAAGTTATCAGATCTCAGGTAGAGCCAAGCCCCTCACTCCACAAGCTAACTCTAAAAACCCTACTATCTTGGTCAAAAAGTATGCCTTGGCATACTCCATATCCTTTACATAACTCAATGGGATTGTCTGTGCGACAGCCACGCAACGGCCAAGCCATACTTTTTGACCAAAAAATAGGGTTTTTTGAGTTAGGGCTTGTATAGTTAGGGGATTGGCTTTACTTGAGATCTCATAACTTTTCAACAGTGAAAGCGTTATGAGCATGTGAGTCTTGGCAACTTATTTTACATGAAATGTTTTGGGTGGGATAGCTTACACAGAAAGTTGCATTACTATCCATGCAAGGAGACAGTGCAGAAGTGGGGAACTTTAATTATAACCACCCGGTATTACCAATCTGTGTTTATTTGATATAGAGATAAAAACATTATTATTTTAATTGAAATATATCTATCTATCTATCTATATATATACACACACATACAGGTTGTTTCGGAAGAACTTTTATATACTTTGGGGGCGGGTTCCTAACACTAAAACCAGAATAAAAGTCCATATAAACATATGTCCGAAAATACTACAAACATCAGTTATTAAAGAAAGAATGTACAGACACATGTTAGATATTGTCAGGTTATTTAAGTGTTGAAACTTTCACCAACTCAGAAACTCATAAGAAATGTTCAAAATGTCCTCCTCGTGCTTCCACACAAGCATGAACTCGTCTGATCATGGACTGTCACACCTTTTCAAATACTCCCACAAGGTGTCGAACTGTTTCGCAGGCTTCCCTGACACATTGATAAAGTGTCTCTGCATTAGGAATGTCTGCTGAATAAACCAATTGTTTAAGGTGGCCCCATAGATAAAATCGAAAGGGTTGAGGTCGAGGGAACATGCAGGCCATGGAACTGGTCCTCAACTACCTATCCATCTCTAATGGTAGCTATCAGCCAGTGCATCTCGAACAACATTGGTAAAACGTGCTGGAGCCTCACCATGCATAAACCAAACGTTTTGTCTTATTTCCAAGGTCGCATCCTGTAGCAAGGCTGGAAGAATGTTCTGAATAATGTCCCTATAGACAGCGCCTGTCAGACATAGTGGGAGAACATGGACCTACTAGACAATCACCTAAAACTGCAGACAACACTTCAATGTTAAAGTACTGCTCGTGTTTGGCCTGAATTGTACAAAGAGGAATTTCATATGCCCTCAAATGGTAGTGAAAATTTGTTTGTCCATCTCATCTAAAATGTTGCCTCATCTGTAACAAGACCGACGAGACAAACAATGTATTGGCAGTTTGTGCAACAAACCAACGGGAAAAGTTCTCTGGTGGTGGGTAATCGACAGGCAAAAGACCATGATAACATTGCAGATAATACAGGTTACAGGAGGATCTCTAGAAGTACCCTCCATGCCTTAGTAGGAGATGCATCACATACTCGAGCCACCTATCCTCTGCTGATACCCAGATCTTCAGCAACAACCTGTAAAATACATTCTTCCTGGTAAGACATACAAGTGACTCTGGGTTTTCCTTGATCTATAGTTTGTGGTGTAACGGATCCTGACTCAGCCACAAGACGATGAATAGCAGCAAATGTTGGATGACTCGGCTGAATGCAGTTTGGAAACGCCATCTGATACAACTCTGCAGCCTCAAGTCCGTTACCATTTGCAAGACTGTACATAAAAATCATATCTGCTTGCTCACGAAATGGGTATCCTGCCATGGTTTCAATGGAACACTTTTCAGTTAACGTACAACTACACAACAGATACGTTGAAGACAGGCTAACTCACTATTACACAAATGTTCACCAATGACACATGCCAACCAATCTCTTTGGCAACAATACTATCTAGGAGACAATCAGCGCAACAGCAAACGTGAGTTGTCGGATTGTATCTTGAATCGTGTTTACCAGACTTTCATTAACAACTGAAAACTGTAGGATTTTCGAACATACGTTTACATGAACTTTTGTTCTTGTTTTAGTGTAGGGAACCTGCCCCTAAAGTATGTAAAAGTATTTCTGCAACAACCTGTGTATGTGTCTGTCTCTTTAATTTTAAAATCAGAGAATGACAAATTTAATTCCATTCAGGAAACACAATACATTCATATCCCAACATTACGAATACATGGTGATTCACTCTGGACTGAACAGTTATTTTTATAAATGCCCCATGATTGTAAAGTCACATTTAAAGATCATTTTTATCTGAAACATACCTTGGTCTATAATAAATAGGAATGTCTCAGAGAAGATGCTGGAAGTGTCAATGTCCAGACACATATTTATCAGATACTTCATATTGGCTGATGCACAGTAGTGTAACAATGTCCACTGCAGCAATTATAGGTCTGATTTTTATCTTTCATGTTCCTCAATCGACCTTGGTTTGTTGGCATAACCTTTGCCTTTTAAAAGTCCCCAGAGAGAGAAATCTGGGATGTCAGATCAGGAGACCTAAGTGGCCACAGGTCTTAGGAGATAATCCTGTCCTGGTAAAAAGCTGTGATTGTCAAAGAGCAGCCAAACAAGCGAAGAATAAGCTGTATCGTTTGAAGGTTGTGCACGAGTTACAGTCTTTTGATTTTGCAAAGCGATTGTCATATTGTTAATGGTTTGCCCAACTTTTCGCTGAAATCTCCATTCTGCTGGACATAATAATGGTTTACTAATAAAGCAGGGTTTCGTTTATTTGGCAATGTAAAGTCACACAATCCATAGGTATGGGCCAGTGATAATTCTCATGACATCCATAAAGAGCCATTGCATCGAATGAAAATTGGTGTCTGGTTTGTGGTGTCCAGTCACCGTATCATTGGGCTAATCTTTTCTTGAAGACAGTGTGATCAATGACAGATACTTGGAAATCTATACTGAGTTTGTGAACCAGCTGGAAGATCAGGAACTTGCTGATAGTTACTAGATACTAGTAAGGACGGGGCAACTTGCCACACCTCCAATAAGACCATGGCAGAAATTCACAGCATTCTGCAGGATAGGATTTTCTAAAAAAATCTGTGGCCTCCTAACCTGACACTTCAGATTTCTTTCTCTGGAGACAATTTAAAGGCAAGTTGTACACCAACAAGGCAAGCTTGATTGAGGAATTGAAAAACAACATCAGACATAAAATTGCTATAAATAATGTTGCAAAACTACATCACACATTCAGCAATATGGAACTTCCAGTAAGTATGTGTCTCGACATGGGTATATCCAGCAACTTTTCTGAAACATTCATATTTGTCATGGACCAAGGTATGTTTTAAATAAAAATGTTCTTCAAATGTGACTTTGCATACATTAATTAATTAATTACAAAAGAAAATGTTCAGTCTTGAGTGAATCACCCTGTATAAGTTATTTATTAATAATAAATATAATTCAAAAAGCTTAACAAAATATAACAACTGATAAAAGAAAAAATATCAATTTAAAAAAAGTAAAAACACAAAAATACAATGATGTACAAAACTAAAGTGGACAGTGGCTTTATGTTTTAAGACATGGAAAGAAATTGCAAATATTAATAAATGCTTTTAAATTGGAATTAATACATTTAAAAAAGAATATGAACAGTTAATTATATAATTTATTTTTATATACCTACTTATTTTAAAACTTAAAAAAATAACTATTTTCTCTCCATTGAAAAAGTTTTTTTAATGTTATCAACTTAAAGTTTAAATATATTCATTAGAAATGTTTTAGAATCTTTCCATAATTTCACTCCAGTATTATCACTTTTTTTGATTCAACAAATCTAACTACATGTATAGAATTTATACAGATAGTTTCCATTAGTTAATAATAAATAGTATTTATTTTTGTATTTACTTATAAAGTATTTATTAAGAAAACAATAATAACAGTTATATAGTTTCCCATGTTTATTTTTACAGACATTTATATTCCCTTTGTTTAAGAATTAATATTTTAGTAAAAGTTACAGGAGATTAAAATTGATAATCCCATGATGTTAGATTTTGTTGCTGCTTATTTTATTACAAAGATTAACAAAATTTAATTTTGATCATCAACTCATGTTAAAAATAAGATACTTGTATTGATAATAAAATTAAATACTTATCTTAAAGAATTCTAGTTCTCCTCTATGGTTATGGGCACTGTACTAAGGTACCGTTTTATTAAAGGTCAGAATGAAATCACCCTTATTTTGGGAGATGCAAAAAAAAAGCTGAATAGCTCGTCTTCTCTTATTCTTTTGTATCAGTAAAATGAATGATTTCTATTTTTAAAATGAAGGTTTCTCAGTACGAGAGCAGCTACAATTGAAATATACTTTCTTCTGTTCATGTTTTCCTGTGAAGTGACTTGTTTTCCAATCTATGGATTCAAGGAAGAAACTATCCAGCAGCAAAGAGCAGCACAAATCTCAAATGAAAGAATAATTAGAGTAGCAGCAAATCATCCCCCCCTGCAAGGTTACAGTCATTTGTTGTGCAGCAGCAGCTCAGTGGAATCCTACCTTTATATAATATTATCTTTTAATAGAAGAAAGAAACTATCCAGCAGCAAAGAGCAGCACAAATCTCAAATGAAAGAATAATTAGAGTAGCAGCAAATCATCCCCCCTGCAAGGTTACAGTCATTTGTTGTGTAGCAGCAGCTCAGTGGAATCCTACTTTATATAATACAGGGTTATTCTAAAAGATGGACCCAATTTTATTAATTTATATTTAATGAAGTACAAATTGGACATTAGCAATCTACATAATAATAAAATGAGGAAGTTTCAAAGTTTTGTTTCCAACTGCTAGGGCGGTGATAGTTGCGTAAGATGGCTACTATGCAGCATAAGGTTTTCTGCATTCTTGAGTTTGCAAGAAGTGAGTTGGCAGTTACAGTGCAGCGGGCATTTCATCTCCAACTCAGCATTGAACCGCCAACTAGGAAAAGCTTAAGCCATTGGTTTAGCAATTTCAAGAAACTGGATGTCTCTGCAAAGGAAAAAGCCAGGGCCGACCGCAAGTGTCAGAGGATGACGTCAGACGACTAAAAGACAGTTTTGTTCGTAGTCCAAGAAAGACAACCAGTACAGCTAGTAGAAAACTAGGAATACCCCAACCAACTGTATGGCAAGTTTTGAGACAGCGTTTGCTGTACAAGCCCTATCGCTTACAAATTGTGCAGGCTCTCCTTAAGATTGACAAAGTAAAGTGTATTGAATTTTGTGTGTTAATATGCTACAAATGATAGAGGAAGATGAATTTCTACCGTGCCTAATTTTTAGCGATGAAGCAGCATTCCATCTTACTGGAAAAGCGAATAGACACATTGTTTGCATATGGGGCTTGCAAAATCCCCGTACAACATTGCAACAGGAGAGAGAGTCGTCGAAGCTTAACGTGTTCTCTGCCGTATCATGGACAAAAGTTTATGGACCATTCTTTTTTGAGGAAAGCACTGTATGTGGAATAATATACCTGGACATGTTGGAACAATGGCTTTTTCCTCAACTTACCGAAGATTCACAAGACTTCATTTTCCAACAGGATGGAGCTCCGTCCCATTGGAATTGTGATGTCCGTGCATTTTTAAATCAATTCCTTCCTCAGCGATGGATTGGTGCATGGGAAATCAAGACCTGGCTCTAAACTTCTGGCCACCGAGATCTCCTGATCTCACACCATGTGACTTTTTTTTGTGGGGCTATGTTAAGGAGGCTGTTTACGTTCCACTTCTATCAACAACTCTGGCCAACCTGAGGAACCGTATCACTACTGCTGTGAACTCAGTAACACAAGACATGCTTATTCGCATGTGGAATGAGTATGGCTATGCTTAGATGTTTGCCATGCAGCAGAAGGGGAGACACATTGAACATTTATAATTTGTGGTGAAAAACTTTGAAACTTTCACTTTTTAATATCGTATAGTTTGTTCATGTCCAATTTTTACTTCATTAAATACAAATTAATGAAATTGGGTCCATCTTTCAGAGAAACCATGTATTTTATAATATTTTATAATGAACTTTTTTTTTTATTATTGTAAACCCATCACCATAAAAATTGGAAGTCCAAGAATTGAATGCACATTTTTTATTTCTAATGTTTATCAATAATTTTATTTTTGTCCAAAAATCAAACCAAATTAAATTTCAACTATTTATGACTAACATAAGGACCTGATGCAAAGGAAATAAGAATTAGCAAATGAACAAACCATCTGTTTCTACATTATCTACAACAAAAGTGCTGCTGGTTATCAAAACCAAAAATAATTATTTGACCTGAAGTCCAGAGCAACAACAAATAAACTTTACTTTATATAAAGAAACATTTATAGAATCTAACTTTATAATATTTTACAATACTTCTATGGAAAAACTTATTTTTAAGGATTTTCACCTGCATGAGATTTAAAATGTCTTGATAATGCACTAGAATCATTACTTTTTTTTTTCACAATATTTAAAATGATGAGGTTTTTTATTTCTAGGTAATTTAGTATTTCAAGCACCTGATCTGGAAAAGCGTTTTACACAATATTAACATTGAAATGTATTCTCACCTGTATGTATCTTAATGTGAGAAGATAAATTGCATGAATGAGAAAAGCTTTTCTCACAAAATTCACATTTGAATGGCTTAACACCTGTATGTATTTTAATGTGAGAAGATAAATTGCTTCGATGAGAAAAGCTTTTCTCACAAAATTCACATTTGAATGACTTCTCACCTGTATGTATCTTCATGTGAGAAGATAAATTGCATGAATGAGAAAAGCTTTTCTCACAAAATTCACATTTGAATGGCTTCTCACCTGTATGTATTTTAATGTGAGAAGATAAACTGCACGACCGAGAAAAACGTTTCTCACAAAATTCACATTTGAATGGCTTCTCACCTGTATGTATTTTAATGTGAGAAGACAAATTGCCCGACTGAGAAAAGCTTTTCTCACAAAAATCACATTTGAATGGCTTTTCACCTGTATGTATTTTAATGTGAGAAGATAAATTGCCCGACTGAGAAAAGCTTTTCTCACAAAATTCACATTTGAATGGCTTTTCACCTGTGTGTATTTTAATGTGAGAAGAAAAATTGCTTCGATCAGAAAAGCTTTTCTCACAAAATACACATTTGAATGGCTTCTCACCTGAATGTATTCTAATGTGAGAAGATAAATTGCTTCGATCAGAAAAGCTTTTCTCACAAAATTCACATTGAAATGGCTTCTCACCTGTATGTGATCGAATATGAACAGTTAAGTGGCTTGGGTGTGAAAAACTTTTCTCACAAAATTCGCATTTATATGATTTTCCAATTGTTTTGGACGACATTTCAATAGTTCACCTAAGTGATGGATTCCAATAATTTCCTTACTGTCTTACTTCAAAGTCACAAACAACTCTGAGTCTAAATAAAATCTGATAAACTTTAAGAATTGAAGAAGGCTTCATTCAAGACAATACAAAACAAAACTATCTGAAGCAATTCAGAACTAAATAGTTACGATGTTGCATCAAACGTTAATTATATATTCGTTATAATAAAGAGTTCTATTTTAAGGTAAAACTGTCAAATTAAATTAGGGAAACAAAAATATATAAGTGTTAAAGAAAAGCACATTGAAGTCTTTGAATAATATTTATTTCCCATAGACAAAAGTCGGAGGTGGCAGCGATTCCAAAACAAAAACCCTGAAATCCGTCTTCCGCACTTGGAACCTTTGAAATGCACCTTTAAACCTGCAGATTCTTCAATATTAATCAAAATATAAATAAACGTTTATAGAGTTTAAAATCTTAATATCTTCAATCCGTTTCTGTCAACACCAAATATCCCTTCGTATACAAAGAGAAATGTGTAATGAGTATTTCGACTGCAGCGCTCCACGTGGTCATTGCATTAATAATTGCAACGCTTCATCAACAGAAAGTCACAAAACATTTGCATTATTGGGATGAAGGATATGCCAATGCAATACAAAAAAAAAGAAAGATTTTATAAAATAAAAACGAGTAAGAAATAAAGATACAAAAACTCACATAATTAATAACAAGAAACTGAAACAGCGTAGACGACTGTTACTAAAAAAAAAAAGGTATAAAAAGAAACGAAATTACATAAGTTTCTGAAAAAGAATTGAACTATAGAGTAATAAATGATAAAAATATTATTTATTTAATTATTTTATTTTTTAATTCTTTGCAATTTTGCTTATTTAATTCTTTTTTTAATGTGTTTTTTTTTTTCATGTCGGATTTTTTATTTTTTATTATTTCTTTCCCTGTCTTTCTTTTCATGTAATCTTTCATTTTCTCTTTAATTTGTGACCCACGTGGTTTTAGATCCAAAATAAATTTGTCCTAAAATATCCGTCTAAAATTTTATCTCAATTTCTCAAGAGACGTAGGTCTACATAAATTCATTTTAATACTTACGTTAATGGGGTTTTAAATAATAGGGTTCTAACTAAGAAACAAATAATTGCTTATAACAGATAACAACAAACATATTTATTTCACGCTTAAGATAAAAATTATTTACATTAATTATTTGCATAAGCGTTTGTAAAAAAACAAAAAAAAAAAACAAAACATTATTAACATTAATAATAGATTTCAGAATGAATAAATTCACAAAAATAAAGTTACTATTATCTTCCAAAAAAAATAATATTTTATTTAACTTAAATTCAAAGCTTTCGGGCACATCACTAGTTCAAATAAATATTCATTATTAGGGGTCGGAGCTACGCCAGTCCGGTTATAATCCTTCAATCAACAAAATATATAAAACAAAATAAAATGTAATGTTTTCCCTTACCAGAATCTTGCTACATCTACCCTCTCCAGCATTATCTTATTTATAATTAATATATTTTCAACTGACTATAGATATAGTATCCAGAAGCGTAACTAGAGAATTTTTCTGAGGGGGGCAAGGCCCTTTATGTTTGGGAAAAAAAGCGGAGAAATTTAAAATTTAAACTTGTACTTGGAATAATTGCATTCCTATTGTTGCAAATAATGCATACAATGCCAATAAGTTAAAAAATACCAAACAAATACAAACTTCATCAACATGTCTTCAATATTTCGTCCTATTTTTCAAGGACTTTCTCAAGATCCAACTGTTACTATTTAAAATTTGTAAAGAAATTTACAAATTTAAAGAAAATTTGTAAAAAATTTGAAATTCAGATAGGTTTTGAATACAACAGCAAATTGAAAAATATTTTATGCCAGAAAATTAATAAGAATGAAAATAAAGCTAATGTGGGATTAATTTATGAATTGGAATGCCAAAATTGTGGGAAAATTTATATTGGGGAGAGTAAAAGAACAACACGGGAGAGGGCACTTGAACATATTTATTGTATTAAAAATGATTTGGAAGAAAAATCTGACGTAGCTTATCATTGTGGGAAAAATGGGCATTGGATCAAGGAGGAAGTGAAAAGTATCGCATGTTAGAAAAAGATACCAAAACTAGGAAAATACTAGAAAGCTTAATCATCAGAAATACCAGAAATTTAAATTATAATAGAAGCAAAGGATTGGAAATTGAGAATGTTTTTATAAATTTGGCTAGGGAAATGGTAGGAATTTGTATGAACAAAAACAAAAAAAGTATAATAATTGATGAATTTAAAAACTTATGATTATTGTAATGCGATTGTTAGTAACTAAACAATCGTATTGAAACATAAGAATTGTAGAATTTACAGAAATCAAACAATTGTACATGTAATAGTAATGTTAGTAGCATTTAAAGGGTTGATAAGTTTTGTTACCAACTCTGGATAAGAAATCTGTGTATTTGATATCACCTGATTATACATTATTGTAATAGACGATCTTGAAGAAGGAAGAAAGGAAATATTCTTTCGAAAATTCGATATTAAAATATGTTTTTTATTTCATATGAAGAGTAGATGAAGTATTTATTGCATGATGTTACGTTGTGAACTGAAGAGGAAGTATGGATTTAAAACTTAAAAAATATTTTACTTAATTTATTTTTATATTTAAAATATAAAATAATTATACTCATATATATTTTTCTGGGGGTGGCCATGGCCATTGGGGGGGGGGGGGGGGTTGCTGGCTCCCCCCTAGTTACGCCTATGATAGTATAAAAAAAAATTGACTTATTTTAACCAAAGAAACTTAATAACATAATACAGGGTGTTTAAACGTGATTTGAACGATTTCAAAAATTTTCTGGAACGTCTCTATTGGAGTTATGCTGCAACGAATGGTACCGTTGGATAGAGGACATGTTCAAGTTTTTTTTGTATATCTGAAAACAGTGAACTATGTCCAACATCAAATACCATGTAGACTATATGGTATTTGCTTACATTTATCCCACAGCAACAGGAAACCCGAAGTATGCAGTCGTGGCTAACGCCTCAGCAGTGAATCAATGGCTGTTGTGCCGTATAAAAAACGATTGTCTCTGCCCCTCGCCAGGTGGTGTTGTTGACAACTGGGCGTTAACAGGTGAGGAAAACGCATACTGTGTATTAGAATATCACGTAACCAGGTCGCTTAAATTGATCGTACCATTTACGAATGGACTTCTTGGCAGGTGGGTCATTCTGAAATTTCGTGCGAAAACCACGCTGCACTATCGTCACCGACATGGTTGCGAATGATATATTTTGGCATATCTTTTTTTAAATATATTAAACAGCTTCAGATTCTTGTCTACAGTGTGTTCTCAATTATAATTTGTATAGAATATTTTTTATTTTTATTTATTCATTTTAAATTTACATTACAGTCCCGCTAGAGGGATAAACATACACAGAAAAAAATCCGTCTGACAGCAGGTTCTGAAAATTGGTTACAATTTGTGATAAACTATATTATTACATTTTAATTAAGAAATTAATAAGATCTAATACATTTATTAGAATAAGTTAAAACTGTTTCAATTACATACAAAACACTTTATTTATTTATTTATTTTTTTACATTTATTTTACAACCTAATCTTACTATCTATAATGTTATTATATATTAGTATTTTTAATTCTATGTAACTTTTTGTTTTGAGGATATTTTTGGGAATTTGGTTAAAAATAATATTAATGATTCTACTTTTGTTTCTAAATCCATATTGTTTTGGGAGTATCAGTTTTAAAATGTTTGTAAAATTCCTTTTAATATTGTGTAAACTATTATAATTAGTTGAATTATTTATGATTAAAAAAAAATTATTATTATGTTAAAGATGAATTTCTTTTAGGATATAAGATTTTATATTTTTTTAGTATTTGTATTTGTTCCTCTTCAGTTTTGGTTTTATAGCCTACAAAAATTAAATTTAATATTTTTATGATTGAATTGTTTATACGATTATTTTCTGTTTTATTTAAATGAATCCAATTATTAAGTCCATAATTTATGATAGAGTCAACAAGAGATTTATAACTTATTATGTTAGTTATAATAGGAAAAGAACTATCTCAAAAGGAACAGTTCCGTACAAAGAATGACTTTGTCCATCCCACAATCCTCAAAAAACATAAATGTCCACTATCACATCTGATTGACTACCCCAGATCCCCTAAAAAAAGAAGAAAAAAAAAAACAAAACAAAAAAACGCCATCTGCCATAGGTGTCCTAAACTGGAGAACAAAGGTAAGATCAGAGGTCGCGACCCTAACGAGAATGTCACAACCACCTTCCCTACCTAAATCCTTTAACCAGAGTAACAAAAAAATACCACATCAACTTACAAGGAAACCTCTCGAACCTTACTATTACAGATTTTAATGAAACTTTGCAGAATGAATCATTAGATTGTGTTTATAAAATGAAATAAATCTTAGATGCAGAATCGAGCGCGAAGGAGCAATTTTTTGGGGTCGAAAATATTCGAATATATGTCGTTTTACCTCTCAAACACCAGATGGCTCTAATGATTTGTTGCTAATGTTTACACCTAGTAGTTTCCTATACATTTTAATAGCTAAGTTAAGTGGCGCCATCTGCTGCTCGAATGTAAACTTATTCAAAGTCTTTATTTTGTTTTAAATTTAAAGTTTCCAAATTCAGAAAGATTCTTAAACGTAAATTAGAAAGAATCAGATATAAGAGGAAACCTTCTACATTAGTTAGTTATGATATATAATATATCGATGAATCAATTCATTTACGACGCTGATCAATTTCATCAAAAATAGATAGCGTGCGTTGAATCTAACGAATTTCAATGCATTTTTATGAATTAAAAGTACTTAATACTTGATTTACTTCAATAAAATATTTTGTGCATTGGGTCCTTTATTAAACAGTCTCCTCTATATTGGATTTAGCATTAATTTTTTTTTAATAGCTTAAAAATGAGAGGTGTGTAGAAGGTTCTATTTGTAGTCAAGTGCATATCATTGAGGGCTTATAACTTCCAGTCACAAATCGATCGGAAGATTTTATTATTTTAATAAGTATTATTTTTCTCATATTTTCTTCATTTTTTTTCTTTTTCCTAATAGTAAGTTCTTTTTTATTTCTTTTCGTTTCTTTATCTTAACATAAGGATAAACAAAGGGAAAAAATGTGATTAATGTGGTGAAAAATGAAAAGTAAGCAAAAATTAAGACAATAAAAACACTTTTAAATTTGAAATAGCAAAATAAACAAACGCACAAATACAACAAATAAAAGTAAAAAGCTTTGTAGAAATTCATATTTTTGTAATAGACTTACTTATTAAAAAAATTACATCCTTTCCACGGATTTGACTCTCGAAATTATAAACTCTCAATGAACTTGACTACTTCAGACACTGTCTATGCAACTCTCATTTTTAAGCTATTAAAAAAAAATTAATGCTAAATCAAATATAGAGGAGACTGTTTAATAAAGGACCCAATGCACAAAATATTTTATTGAAGTAAATCAAGTATTAAGTTTCTTTTAATTCATAAAAATGCATTGAAATTCGTTAGATTCAACGCACGCTGCCTGTTTTTGATGAAATTGATCAGCGTCGTAAATGAATTGATTTATCGATATATTATACATCATAACTAACTAATGTAGAAGGTTTCCTCTTATATCTGATTCTTTCTAATTTACGTTTAAGAATCTTTCTGAATTTGGAAACTTTAAATTTAAAACAAAATAAAGACTTTGAATAAGTTTACATTACGAGCAGCAGATGGCGCCACTTAACTTTGCTATTAAAATGTATAGGAAACTACTAGGTGTAGACATTAGCAACAAATCATTAGCGCCATCTAGTGTTTGAGAGGTAAAACGATCTATATTCGAACATTTTTGATCCCAAAATATTGGTCATTCGTGCTCGATTCCGCATCTAAGATTTATTTTATTTTATAAACACAATCTAATAATTCATTCTGCAAAGTTTCATTAAAATCTGTAATAGTAGGTTCGAGAGGTTTCCTTGTTAGACCGGTGTCACACATGGCGACTTGGGTAGCGCGACCCAGTGAGTACACACTTTCCAATTGTACCTGTCACCACAGGGTAGCGCTTCCAGCCAAGTCGAGCGCGAGGATCGACCATCGGCGATCGACGCGTAACCTGCAGGTCGCCGCTACTCTGTCACCTGTTGCTTTCTATTCAATCTGTCACACAACGTTACCTGAGGAGCGACTTCTTTACAATGGAGCTTGACACTGAAGCATTCCTTTAAGAAATTCATCAGCGTTTTAAGTCCCTTATCTGACATAGAACTTTTTTGAAGGGAACTCGTTCTCATTATTTGTAACCTATATTAAGAATTTTTTTTATTTTATTTTGTAATATTAAGTATATTTATTTGTATTTGTATATTAAATTTGTATTTTGTTTGTCATTAAGTTTATTTCATTCGGCATAATTTAATTAGGTTCATATTCCCTGAATATCCTTTTTTTTACCAGAAAAAAACTGGATACTGGTGTTTTTTTAAATAAATAAATACATGACTAATTTTTCTTCTGGTGTAACTGCATTTCTCATGATGGTGTCCTGACGGGTCAAACTATTTCTTAGTATATATATTTAATGTTATGTATAATTATAAAATTACTCCTGTATTATACGTGCTGGAATATTTAAGATGCGTGAATATGTTTAGCTTAATTAAATTAAATTGAAACGTTTACATCAAAATGTACTATGAAAAAAGTGAATGTACTATGAAAAACTAAAAAAAAATGTTTTTTAAGAAAACTAATTTTTTTACAAAAAATTTTCTATTATCGATTTATACCTTTAAGTGAAGCGAACTCATTGTTCTTTGTAAATATATAGATATATAACTTTTTATAGCATAAAACTATGTAAATATGTTGAGGAATACGTTGCTTTTTCAACTCAATGTTTTTTTTTTAAACAAAAAAACCTCATAAAATTTTATTTTTGTGTATTTTATGTTACGTAATATAATATCATGCCATGTATTGTGCTTTGTAAATATTTAGATATATAAATTTTTATAGCATAAAACAATGTAAATGCATTGAGGAATATGTTCCTTTTTCAACTCAATGCTAGTGCGGCTTTGAGTTGACAACAGAACATATTCCTGGAATAGGTCCCTTCTTCAACTCAATCATTTTTACATGGCTCTGGAAAGCAGACTTAAAAGTGAGAAATATGTTTCTTTTTCTGTTTAATGGATGCATATATGTGCAAAGAAGAAAATGGCTATCTCAGTTTAGTTTGTCAAATTTATGGAATATGTACCTTTTCAACTCACCCATTCAATTGAAATATTCTTTCTTCTGTTCCTGTTTTCCTGTGAAGTGACTTGTTTTCCAATCTTTTCATCCATGGAAGAAAGAAAATATCCAGCAGCAAAGAGCAGCACAATTCTCAAATGAAAGAATAATTAGAGTAGCAGCAAATCATCACCCCCTGCAAGGTTACAGTCATTTGTTGTGCAGCAGCTCAGTGGAATCCTACCTTTAGACACATTTTATAATATTTATTATTGTAAACCCATCATAATAAACATTAAAAGTCCAAGAATTGAATGAACATTTTTTATTTCTAATGTTTATGAATAACTTTATTTTTATCCAAAAATCAAACCAAATTATATTTCAACAATTTAGCATTAACGTAAGGACTTGATGCAAAGGAAATAAGAATTAGCAAATGAACAAACCATCTGTTTGTACATTATCTATATTAAAAATGATTCTGGTTATCAAAACCAAAAATAAATAATTATCTGACCTGAAGTCCTGCGCAACAACAAACAAACTTTATTTTATATATAGAAACATTTATAGAATCCAACTTTATAATATTTTACAATACTTCTCCGGTAAAAATTTCTTATTTTCAAGTATTTTCACCTGAATGAGATTTAAAATGTCTTGATAATGCACTTGAATGATTAAATTTTTATTTCTCACAATATTTAAAATGATGAGTATTTTAATTTGTATATAATCTGGTGTGAGTGTTTAAAGCACCAGATCTGGAAAAGCGTTTTCCACAAAATTCACATTGAAATGTCTTCTCACCTGTATGTATTTGAATGTGAGAAGATAAACTGCCCGAGTGGGTAAAGCTTTTCTCAAAAAATTCACATTTGAATGGCTTCTCACCTGTATGTATTTTAATGTGA